>CAMPDV010005284.1:0-31853 GCA_946699065.1 Loxodes magnus
ATGCTTATAGAAGTAATAAGTAATTTGAAAAGTGAAGAAGTAAAGTAAGAAAAGAAGATAGAATTTGAATTTAAAGTAGTATGCTTATAGAAGTAATAAGTAATTTGAAAAGTGAGGAAGTAAAGTAAGAAAAGAAGATAGAATTTGAATTTAAAGTAGTATGCTTATAGAAGTAATAATAGAAAAGAAGATAGAATTTGAATTTAAAGTAGTATGCTTATAGAAGTAATAAGTATTTGGAAAAGTGAGGAAGTAAAGTAAGAAAAGAAGATAGAATTTGAATTTAAAGTAGTATGCTTATAGAAGTAATAAGTAATTTGAAAAGTGAAGAAGTAAAGTAAGAAAAGAAGATAGAATTTGAATTTAAAGTAGTATGCTTATAGAAGTAATAAGTAATTTGAAAAGTGAGGAAGTAAAGTAAGAAAAGAAGATAGAATTTGAATTTAAAGTAGTATGCTTATAGAAGTAATAAGTAATTTTGAAAAGTGAGGAAGTAAAGTAAGAAAAGAAGATAGAATTTGAATTTAAAGTAGTATGCTTATAGAAGTAATAAGTAATTTGAAAAGTGAGGAAGTAAAGTAAGAAAAGAAGATAGAATTTGAATTTAAAGTAGTATGCTTATAGAAGTAATAAGTAATGCTTATAGAAGTAATAAGTATTTTGAAAAGTGAGGAAGTAAAGTAAGAAAAGAAGATAGAATTTGAATTTAAAGTAGTATGCTTATAGAAGTAATAAGTATTTTGAAAAGTGAGGAAGTAAAGTAAGAAAAGAAGATAGAATTTGAATTTAAAGTAGTATGCTTATAGAAGTAATAAGTATTTTGAAAAGTGAAGAAGTAAAGTAAGAAAAGAAGATAGAATTTGAATTTAAAGTAGTATGCTTATAGAAGTAATAAGTATTTTGAAAAGTGAAGAAGTAAAGTAAGAAAAGAAGATAGAATTTGAATTTAAAGTAGTATGCTTATAGAAGTAATAAGTAATTTGAAAAGTGAGGAAGTAAAGTAAGAAAAGAAGATAGAATTTGAATTTAAAGTAGTATGCTTATAGAAGTAATAAGTATTTGGAAAAGTGATGAAGTAAAGTAAGAAAAGAAGATAGAATTTGAATTTAAAGTAGTATGCTTATAGAAGTAATAAGTAATTTGAAAAGTGAAGAAGTAAAGTAAGAAAAGAAGATAGAATTTGAATTTAAAGTAGTATGCTTATAGAAGTAATAAGTAATTTGAAAAGTGAGGAAGTAAAGTAAGAAAAGAAGATAGAATTTGAATTTAAAGTAGTATGCTTATAGAAGTAATAAGTATTTGGAAAAGTGATGAAGTAAAGTAAGAAAAGAAGATAGAATTTGAATTTAAAGTAGTATGCTTATAGAAGTAATAAGTAATTTGAAAAGTGAGGAAGTAAAGTAAGAAAAGAAGATAGAATTTGAATTTAAAGTAGTATGCTTATAGAAGTAATAAGTAATTTGAAAAGTGATGAAGTAAAGTAAGAAAAGAAGATAGAATTTGAATTTAAAGTAGTATGCTTTGAGAAGTAATAAGTAATTTGAAAAGTGAAGAAGTAAAGTAAGAAAAAGAAGATAGAATTTGAATTTAAAGTAGTATGCTTATAGAAGTAATAAGTATTTGGAAAAGTGATGAAGTAAAGTAAGAAAAGAAGATAGAATTTGAATTTAAAGTAGTATGCTTATAGAAGTAATAAGTAATTTGAAAAGTGAGGAAGTAAAGTAAGAAAAGAAGATAGAATTTCAGTTTAAGGAGTATGCTTTGAGAAGTTATAGTATTTTGAAAAGTGAGGAAGTAAAGTAAGAAAAGAAGATAGAATTTGAATTTAAAGTAGTATGCTTATAGAAGTAATAAGTAATTTGAAAAGTGAGGAAGTAAAGTAAGAAAAGAAGATAGAATTTGAATTTAAAGTAGTATGCTTATAGAAGTAATAAGTATTTGGAAAAGTGATGAAGTAAAGTAAGAAAAGAAGATAGAATTTGAATTTAAAGTAGTATGCTTATAGAAGTAATAAGTAATTTGAAAAGTGAGGAAGTAAAGTAAGAAAAGAAGATAGAATTTGAATTTAAAGTAGTATGCTTATAGAAGTAATAAGTATTTGGAAAAGTGAGGAAGTAAAGTAAGAAAAGAAGATAGAATTTGAATTTAAAGTAGTATGCTTATAGAAGTAATAAGTAATTTGAAAAGTGAAGAAGTAAAGTAAGCAAAGAAGATAGAATTTGAATTTAAAGTAGTATGCTTATAGAAGTAATAAGTATTTGGAAAAGTGATGAAGTAAAGTAAGAAAAGAAGATAGAATTTGAATTTAAAGTAGTATGCTTATAGAAGTAATAAGTAATTTGAAAAGTGAGGAAGTAAAGTAAGAAAAGAAGATAGAATTTGAATTTAAAGTAGTATGCTTATAGAAGTAATAAGTAATTTGAAAAGTGAGGAAGTAAAGTAAGAAAAGAAGATAGAATTTGAATTTAAAGTAGTATGCTTATAGAAGTAATAAGTATTTGGAAAAGTGATGAAGTAAAGTAAGAAAAGAAGATAGAATTTGAATTTAAAGTAGTATGCTTATAGAAGTAATAAGTAATTTGAAAAGTGAGGAAGTAAAGTAAGAAAAGAAGATAGAATTTGAATTTAAAGTAGTATGCTTATAGAAGTAATAAGTATTTTGAAAAGTGAAGAAGTAAAGTAAGAAAAGAAGATAGAATTTGAATTTAAAGTAGTATGCTTATAGAAGTAATAAGTAATTTGAAAAGTGAGGAAGTAAAGTAAGAAAAGAAGATAGAATTTGAATTTAAAGTAGTATGCTTATAGAAGTAATAAGTAATTTGAAAAGTGAGGAAGTAAAGTAAGAAAAGAAGATAGAATTTGAATTTAAAGTAGTATGCTTATAGAAGTAATAAGTATTTTGAAAAGTGAAGAAGTAAAGTAAGAAAAGAAGATAGAATTTGAATTTAAAGTAGTATGCTTATAGAAGTAATAAGTATTTGGAAAAGTGAGGAAGTAAAGTAAGAAAAGAAGATAGAATTTGAATTTAAAGTAGTATGCTTATAGAAGTAATAAGTAATTTGAAAAGTGAAGAAGTAAAGTAAGAAAAGAAGATAGAATTTGAATTTAAAGTAGTATGCTTATAGAAGTAATAAGTATTTGGAAAAGTGATGAAGTAAAGTAAGAAAAGAAGATAGAATTTGAATTTAAAGTAGTATGCTTATAGAAGTAATAAGTAATTTGAAAAGTGAGGAAGTAAAGTAAGAAAAGAAGATAGAATTTGAATTTAAAGTAGTATGCTTATAGAAGTAATAAGTAATTTGAAAAGTGAGGAAGTAAAGTAAGAAAAGAAGATAGAATTTGAATTTAAAGTAGTATGCTTATAGAAGTAATAAGTATTTTGAAAAGTGAAGAAGTAAAGTAAGAAAAGAAGATAGAATTTGAATTTAAAGTAGTATGCTTATAGAAGTAATAAGTTTTAGAAAAGTGAGGAAGTAAAGTAAGAAAAGAAGATAGAATTTCAGTTTAAGGAGTATGCTTTGAGAAGTTATAGTATTTTGAAAAGTGAGGAAGTAAAGTAAGAAAAGAAGATAGAATTTGAATTTAAAGTAGTATGCTTATAGAAGTAATAAGTATTTGGAAAAGTGATGAAGTAAAGTAAGAAAAGAAGATAGAATTTGAATTTAAAGTAGTATGCTTATAGAAGTAATAAGTAATTTGAAAAGTGAAGAAGTAAAGTAAGAAAAGAAGATAGAATTTGAATTTAAAGTAGTATGCTTATAGAAGTTATAGTATTTTGAAAAGTGAGGAAGTAAAGTAAGAAAAGAAGATAGAATTTGAATTTAAAGTAGTATGCTTATAGAAGTAATAAGTATTTTGAAAAGTGAGGAAGTAAAGTAAGAAAAGAAGATAGAATTTCAGTTTAAGGAGTATGCTTTGAGAAGTTATAGTATTTTGAAAAGTGAGGAAGTAAAGTAAGAAAAGAAGATAGAATTTGAATTTAAAGTAGTATGCTTATAGAAGTAATAAGTATTTTGAAAAGTGAGGAAGTAAAGTAAGAAAAGAAGATAGAATTTCAGTTTAAGGAGTATGCTTTGAGAAGTTATAGTATTTTGAAAAGTGAGGAAGTAAAGTAAGAAAAGAAGATAGAATTTGAATTTAAAGTAGTAAAGTAAGCAAAGAAGATAGAATTTGAATTTAAAGTAGTATGCTTATAGAAGTAATAAGTATTTGGAAAAGTGATGAAGTAAAGTAAGAAAAGAAGATAGAATTTGAATTTAAAGTAGTATGCTTATAGAAGTAATAAGTAATTTGAAAAGTGAGGAAGTAAAGTAAGAAAAGAAGATAGAATTTGAATTTAAAGTAGTATGCTTATAGAAGTAATAAGTATTTTGAAAAGTGAAGAAGTAAAGTAAGAAAAGAAGATAGAATTTGAATTTAAAGTAGTATGCTTATAGAAGTAATAAGTATTTTGAAAAGTGAAGAAGTAAAGTAAGAAAAGAAGATAGAATTTGAATTTAAAGTAGTATGCTTATAGAAGTAATAAGTTTTAGAAAAGTGAGGAAGTAAAGTAAGAAAAGAAGATAGAATTTCAGTTTAAGGAGTATGCTTTGAGAAGTTATAGTATTTTGAAAAGTGAGGAAGTAAAGTAAGAAAAGAAGATAGAATTTGAATTTAAAGTAGTATGCTTATAGAAGTAATAAGTATTTTGAAAAGTGAGGAAGTAAAGTAAGAAAAGAAGATAGAATTTGAATTTAAAGTAGTATGCTTATAGAAGTAATAAGTAATTTGAAAAGTGAAGAAGTAAAGTAAGAAAAGAAGATAGAAGTAATAAGTAATTTGAAAAGTGAGGAAGTAAAGTAAGAAAAGAAGATAGAATTTGAATTTAAAGTAGTATGCTTATAGAAGTAATAAGTATTTTGAAAAGTGAAGAAGTAAAGTAAGAAAAGAAGATAGAATTTGAATTTAAAGTAGTATGCTTATAGAAGTAATAAGTTTTAGAAAAGTGAGGAAGTAAAGTAAGAAAAGAAGATAGAATTTCAGTTTAAGGAGTATGCTTTGAGAAGTTATAGTATTTTGAAAAGTGAGGAAGTAAAGTAAGAAAAGAAGATAGAATTTGAATTTAAAGTAGTATGCTTATAGAAGTAATTTGAAAAGTGAAGAAGTAAAGTAAGAAAAGAAGATAGAATTTGAATTTAAAGTAGTATGCTTATAGAAGTAATAAGTAATTTGAAAAGTGAGGAAGTAAAGTAAGAAAAGAAGATAGAATTTGAATTTAAAGTAGTATGCTTATAGAAGTAATAAGTATTTGGAAAAGTGAGGAAGTAAAGTAAGAAAGAAGATAGAATTTGAATTTAAAGTAGTATGCTTATAGAAGTAATAAGTAATTTGAAAAGTGAGGAAGTAAAGTAAGAAAAGAAGATAGAATTTGAATTTAAAGTAGTATGCTTATAGAAGTAATAAGTAATTTGAAAAGTGAAGAAGTAAAGTAAGAAAAGAAGATAGAATTTGAATTTAAAGTAGTATGCTTATAGAAGTAATAAGTATTTGGAAAAGTGAGGAAGTAAAGTAAGAAAAGAAGATAGAATTTGAATTTAAAGTAGTATGCTTATAGAAGTAATAAGTAATTTGAAAAGTGAAGAAGTAAAGTAAGAAAAGAAGATAGAATTTGAATTTAAAGTAGTATGCTTATAGAAGTAATAAGTATTTTGAAAAGTGAAGAAGTAAAGTAAGAAAAGAAGATAGAATTTGAATTTAAAGTAGTATGCTTATAGAAGTAATAAGTAATTTGAAAAGTGAAGAAGTAAAGTAAGAAAAGAAGATAGAATTTCAGTTTAAGGAGTATGCTTTGAGAAGTTATAGTATTTTGAAAAGTGAGGAAGTAAAGTAAGAAAAGAAGATAGAATTTGAATTTAAAGTAGTATGCTTATAGAAGTAATAAGTATTTTTGAAAAGTGAGGAAGTAAAGTAAGAAAAGAAGATAGAATTTCAGTTTAAGGAGTATGCTTTGAGAAGTTATAGTATTTTGAAAAGTGAGGAAGTAAAGTAAGAAAAGAAGATAGAATTTGAATTTAAAGTAGTATGCTTATAGAAGTAATAAGTATTTTGAAAAGTGAAGAAGTAAAGTAAGAAAAGAAGATAGAATTTGAATTTAAAGTAGTATGCTTATAGAAGTAATAAGTAATTTGAAAAGTGATGAAGTAAAGTAAGAAAAGAAGATAGAATTTGAATTTAAAGTAGTATGCTTATAGAAGTAATAAGTAATTTGAAAAGTGAGGAAGTAAAGTAAGAAAAGAAGATAGAATTTGAATTTAAAGTAGTATGCTTATAGAAGTAATAAGTATTTTGAAAAGTGAAGAAGTAAAGTAAGAAAAGAAGATAGAATTTGAATTTAAAGTAGTATGCTTATAGAAGTAATAAGTTTTAGAAAAGTGAGGAAGTAAAGTAAGAAAAGAAGATAGAATTTCAGTTTAAGGAGTATGCTTTGAGAAGTTATAGTATTTTGAAAAGTGAGGAAGTAAAGTAAGAAAAGAAGATAGAATTTGAATTTAAAGTAGTATGCTTATAGAAGTAATAAGTAATTTGAAAAGTGAGGAAGTAAAGTAAGAAAAGAAGATAGAATTTGAATTTAAAGTAGTATGCTTATAGAAGTAATAAGTATTTTGAAAAGTGAAGAAGTAAAGTAAGAAAAGAAGATAGAATTTGAATTTAAAGTAGTATGCTTATAGAAGTAATAAGTAATTTGAAAAGTGAAGAAGTAAAGTAAGAAAAGAAGATAGAATTTGAATTTAAAGTAGTATGCTTATAGAAGTAATAAGTATTTGGAAAAGTGATGAAGTAAAGTAAGAAAAGAAGATAGAATTTGAATTTAAAGTAGTATGCTTATAGAAGTAATAAGTAATTTGAAAAGTGAGGAAGTAAAGTAAGAAAAGAAGATAGAATTTGAATTTAAAGTAGTATGCTTATAGAAGTAATAAGTATTTGGAAAAGTGAGGAAGTAAAGTAAGAAAAGAAGATAGAATTTCAGTTTAAGGAGTATGCTTTGAGAAGTTATAGTATTTTGAAAAGTGAGGAAGTAAAGTAAGAAAAGAAGATAGAATTTGAATTTAAAGTAGTATGCTTATAGAAGTAATAAGTATTTTGAAAAGTGAAGAAGTAAAGTAAGAAAAGAAGATAGAATTTGAATTTAAAGTAGTATGCTTATAGAAGTAATAAGTTTTAGAAAAGTGAGGAAGTAAAGTAAGAAAAGAAGATAGAATTTCAGTTTAAGGAGTATGCTTTGAGAAGTAATAAGTATTTTGAAAAGTGAAGAAGTAAAGTAAGAAAAGAAGATAGAATTTCAGTTTAAGGAGTATGCTTTGAGAAGTTATAGTATTTTGAAAAGTGAAGAAGTAAAGTAAGAAAAGAAGATAGAATTTGAATTTAAAGTAGTATGCTTATAGAAGTAATAAGTATTTGGAAGAGTGAAGAAGTAAAGTAAGAAAAGAAGACAGAATTTTAGTTTTATTGAGTATGCTTATAGAAGTAATAAGTATTTTGAAAAGTGAAGAAGTAAAGTAAGAAAAGAAGATAGAATTTGAATTTAAAGTAGTATGCTTATAGAATTAATAAGTAATTTGAAAAGTGAAGAAGTAAAGTAAGAAAAGAAGATAGAATTTGAATTTAAAGTAGTATGCTTATAGAAGTAATAAGTAATTTGAAAAGTGAGGAAGTAAAGTAAGAAAAGAAGATAGAATTTGAATTTAAAGTAGTATGCTTATAGAAGTAATAAGTATTTTGAAAAGTGAAGAAGTAAAGTAAGAAAAGAAGATAGAATTTGAATTTAAAGTAGTATGCTTATAGAAGTAATAAGTAATTTGAAAAGTGAAGAATTAAAGTAAGAAAAGAAGATAGAATTTGAATTTAAAGTAGTATGCTTATAGAAGTAATAAGTAATTTGAAAAGTGAGGAAGTAAAGTAAGAAAAGAAGATAGAATTTCAGTTTAAGGAGTATGCTTTGAGAAGTAATAAGTATTTGGAAAAGTGATGAAGTAAAGTAAGAAAAGAAGATAGAATTTGAATTTAAAGTAGTATGCTTATAGAAGTAATAAGTAATTTGAAAAGTGAGGAAGTAAAGTAAGAAAAGAAGATAGAATTTGAATTTAAAGTAGTATGCTTATAGAAGTAATAAGTAATTTGAAAAGTGAAGAAGTAAAGTAAGAAAAGAAGATAGAATTTGAATTTAAAGTAGTATGCTTATAGAAGTAATAAGTAATTTGAAAAGTGAGGAAGTAAAGTAAGAAAAGAAGATAGAATTTGAATTTAAAGTAGTATAGAAGTAATAAGTAATTTGAAAAGTGAGGAAGTAAAGTAAGAAAAGAAGATAGAATTTCAGTTTAAGGAGTATGCTTTGAGAAGTTATAGTATTTTGAAAAGTGAAGAAGTAAAGTAAGAAAAGAAGATAGAATTTGAATTTAAAGTAGTATGCTTATAGAAGTAATAAGTATTTGGAAAAAGTGATGAAGTAAAGTAAGAAAAGAAGATAGAATTTGAATTTAAAGTAGTATGCTTATAGAAGTAATAAGTATTTTGAAAAGTGAGGAAGTAAAGTAAGAAAAGAAGATAGAATTTGAATTTAAAGTAGTATGCTTATAGAAGTAATAAGTATTTTGAAAAGTGAAGAAGTAAAGTAAGAAAAGAAGATAGAATTTGAATTTAAAGTAGTATGCTTATAGAAGTAATAAGTATTTTGAAAAGTGAGGAAGTAAAGTAAGAAAAGAAGATAGAATTTGAATTTAAAGTAGTATGCTTATAGAAGTAATAAGTATTTGGAAGAGTGAAGAAGTAAAGTAAGAAAAGAAGACAGAATTTTAGTTTTATTGAGTATGCTTATAGAAGTAATAAGTATTTGGAAGAGTGAAGAAGTAAAGTAAGAAAAGAAGACAGAATTTTAGTTTTATTGAGTATGCTTATAGAAGTAATAAGTAATTTGAAAAGTGAAGAATTAAAGTAAGAAAAGAAGATAGAATTTGAATTTAAAGTAGTATGCTTATAGAAGTAATAAGTTTTAGAAAAGTGAGGAAGTAAAGTAAGAAAAGAAGATAGAATTTCAGTTTAAGGAGTATGCTTTGAGAAGTTATAGTATTTTGAAAAGTGAAGAAGTAAAGTAAGAAAAGAAGATAGAATTTGAATTTAAAGTAGTATGCTTATAGAAGTAATAAGTATTTGGAAAAGTGATGAAGTAAAGTAAGAAAAGAAGATAGAATTTGAATTTAAAGTAGTATGCTTATAGAAGTAATAAGTAATTTGAAAAGTGAGGAAGTAAAGTAAGAAAAGAAGATAGAATTTGAATTTAAAGTAGTATGCTTATAGAAGTAATAAGTATTTTGAAAAGTGAAGAAGTAAAGTAAGAAAAGAAGATAGAATTTGAATTTAAAGTAGTATGCTTATAGAAGTAATAAGTAATTTGAAAAGTGAGGAAGTAAAGTAAGAAAAGAAGATAGAATTTGAATTTAAAGTAGTATGCTTATAGAAGTAATAAGTATTTGGAAAAGTGATGAAGTAAAGTAAGAAAAGAAGATAGAATTTGAATTTAAAGTAGTATGCTTATAGAAGTAATAAGTATTTGGAAGAGTGAAGAAGTAAAGTAAGAAAAGAAGACAGAATTTTAGTTTTATTGAGTATGCTTATAGAAGTAATAAGTAATTTGAAAAGTGAGGAAGTAAAGTAAGAAAAGAAGATAGAATTTGAATTTAAAGTAATATGCTTATAGAAGTAATAAGTAATTTGAAAAGTGAAGAAGTAAAGTAAGAAAAGAAGATAGAATTTGAATTTAAAGTAGTATGCTTATAGAAGTAATAAGTATTTGGAAAAGTGAGGAAGTAAAGTAAGAAAAGAAGATAGAATTTGAATTTAAAGTAGTATGCTTATAGAAGTAATAAGTAATTTGAAAAGTGAAGAAGTAAAGTAAGAAAAGAAGATAGAATTTGAATTTAAAGTAGTATGCTTATAGAAGTAATAAGTATTTTGAAAAGTGAAGAAGTAAAGTAAGAAAAGAAGATAGAATTTGAATTTAAAGTAGTATGCTTATAGAAGTAATTTGAAAAGTGAGGAAGTAAAGTAAGAAAAGAAGATAGAATTTGAATTTAAAGTAGTATGCTTATAGAAGTAATAAGTATTTTGAAAAGTGAAGAAGTAAAGTAAGAAAAGAAGATAGAATTTGAATTTAAAGTAGTATGCTTATAGAAGTAATAAGTAATTTGAAAAGTGAAGAAGTAAAGTAAGAAAACAAGATAGAATTTGAATTTAAAGTAGTATGCTTATAGAAGTAATAAGTATTTGGAAAAGTGATGAAGTAAAGTAAGAAAAGAAGATAGAATTTGAATTTAAAGTAGTATGCTTATAGAAGTAATAAGTATTTTGAAAAGTGAAGAAGTAAAGTAAGAAAAGAAGATAGAATTTGAATTTAAAGTAGTATGCTTATAGAAGTAATAAGTAATTTGAAAAGTGAGGAAGTAAAGTAAGAAAAGAAGATAGAATTTGAATTTAAAGTAGTATGCTTATAGAAGTAATAAGTATTTTGAAAAGTGAAGAAGTAAAGTAAGAAAAGAAGATAGAATTTGAATTTAAAGTAGTATGCTTATAGAAGTAATAAGTAATTTGAAAAGTGAAGAAGTAAAGTAAGAAAAGAAGATAGAATTTGAATTTAAAGTAGTATGCTTATAGAAGTAATAAGTATTTGGAAAAGTGAGGAAGTAAAGTAAGAAAAGAAGATAGAATTTGAATTTAAAGTAGTATGCTTATAGAAGTAATAAGTAATTTGAAAAGTGAAGAAGTAAAGTAAGAAAAGAAGATAGAATTTGAATTTAAAGTAGTATGCTTATAGAAGTAATAAGTATTTTGAAAAGTGAAGAAGTAAAGTAAGAAAAGAAGATAGAATTTGAATTTAAAGTAGTATGCTTATAGAAGTAATAAGTAATTTGAAAAGTGAGGAAGTAAAGTAAGAAAAGAAGATAGAATTTGAATTTAAAGTAGTATGCTTATAGAAGTAATAAGTATTTGGAAAAGTGATGAAGTAAAGTAAGAAAAGAAGATAGAATTTCAGTTTTATTGAGTATGCTTATAGAAGTAATAAGTATTTGGAAGAGTGAAGAAGTAAAGTAAGAAAAGAAGACAGAATTTTAGTTTTATTGAGTATGCTTATAGAAGTAATAAGTAATTTGAAAAGTGAAGAATTAAAGTAAGAAAAGAAGATAGAATTTGAATTTAAAGTAGTATGCTTATAGAAGTAATAAGTTTTAGAAAAGTGAGGAAGTAAAGTAAGAAAAGAAGATAGAATTTCAGTTTAAGGAGTATGCTTTGAGAAGTTATAGTATTTTGAAAAGTGAAGAAGTAAAGTAAGAAAAGAAGATAGAATTTGAATTTAAAGTAGTATGCTTATAGAAGTAATAAGTATTTTGAAAAGTGAAGAAGTAAAGTAAGAAAAGAAGATAGAATTTGAATTTAAAGTAGTATGCTTATAGAAGTAATAAGTAATTTGAAAAGTGATGAAGTAAAGTAAGAAAAGAAGATAGAATTTGAATTTAAAGTAGTATGCTTATAGAAGTAATAAGTATTTTGAAAAGTGAAGAAGTAAAGTAAGAAAAGAAGATAGAATTTGAATTTAAAGTAGTATGCTTATAGAAGTAATAAGTAATTTGAAAAGTGAAGAAGTAAAGTAAGAAAAGAAGATAGAATTTGAATTTAAAGTAGTATGCTTATAGAAGTAATAAGTAATTTGAAAAGTGAGGAAGTAAAGTAAGAAAAGAAGATAGAATTTGAATTTAAAGTAGTATGCTTATAGAAGTAATAAGTAATTTGAAAAGTGAGGAAGTAAAGTAAGAAAAGAAGATAGAATTTCAGTTTTATTGAGTATGCTTATAGAAGTAATAAGTATTTGGAAGAGTGAAGAAGTAAAGTAAGAAAAGAAGACAGAATTTTAGTTTTATTGAGTATGCTTATAGAAGTAATAAGTAATTTGAAAAGTGAGGAAGTAAAGTAAGAAAAGAAGATAGAATTTGAATTTAAAGTAGTATGCTTATAGAAGTAATAAGTAATTTGAAAAGTGAAGAAGTAAAGTAAGAAAAGAAGATAGAATTTGAATTTAAAGTAGTATGCTTATAGAAGTAATAAGTAATTTGGAAAAGTGAAGAAGTAAAGTAAGAAAAGAAGATAAAATTTGAATTTAAAGTAGTATGCTTATAGAAGTAATAAGTATTTTGAAAAGTGAAGAAGTAAAGTAAGAAAAGAAGATAGAATTTGAATTTAAAGTAGTATGCTTATAGAAGTAATAAGTAATTTGAAAAGTGAGGAAGTAAAGTAAGAAAAGAAGATAGAATTTGAATTTAAAGTAGTATGCTTATAGAAGTAATAAGTATTTTGAAAAGTGAAGAAGTAAAGTAAGAAAAGAAGATAGAATTTGAATTTAAAGTAGTATGCTTATAGAAGTAATAAGTAATTTGAAAAAGTGATGAAGTAAAGTAAGAAAAGAAGATAGAATTTGAATTTAAAGTAGTATGCTTATAGAAGTAATAAGTAATTTGAAAAGTGAAGAAGTAAAGTAAGAAAAGAAGATAGAATTTGAATTTAAAGTAGTATGCTTATAGAAGTAATAAGTAATTTGAAAAGTGAGGAAGTAAAGTAAGAAAAGAAGATAGAATTTGAATTTAAAGAAGTAATAAGTAATTTGAAAAGTGAAGAAGTAAAGTAAGAAAAGAAGATAGAATTTGAATTTAAAGTAGTATGCTTATAGAAGTAATAAGTATTTGGAAAAGTGATGAAGTAAAGTAAGAAAAGAAGATAGAATTTGAATTTAAAGTAGTAAAGTAAGAAAAGAAGATAGAATTTGAATTTAAAGTAGTATGCTTATAGAAGTAATAAGTAATTTGAAAAGTGAGGAAGTAAAGTAAGAAAAGAAGATAGAATTTGAATTTAAAGTAGTATGCTTATAGAAGTAATAAGTATTTTGAAAAGTGAAGAAGTAAAGTAAGAAAAGAAGATAGAATTTGAATTTAAAGTAGTATGCTTATAGAAGTAATAAGTATTTTGAAAAGTGAGGAAGTAAAGTAAGAAAAGAAGATAGAATTTGAATTTAAAGTAGTATGCTTATAGAAGTAATAAGTAATTTGAAAAGTGAGGAAGTAAAGTAAGAAAAGAAGATAGAATTTGAATTTAAAGTAGTATGCTTATAGAAGTAATAAGTAATTTGAAAAGTGAGGAAGTAAAGTAAGAAAAGAAGATAGAATTTGAATTTAAAGTAGTATGCTTATAGAAGTAATAAGTAATTTGAAAAGTGAGGAAGTAAAGTAAGAAAAGAAGATAGAATTTGAATTTAAAGTAGTATGCTTATAGAAGTAATAAGTAATTTGAAAAGTGAGGAAGTAAAGTAAGAAAAGAAGATAGAATTTGAATTTAAAGTAGTATGCTTATAGAAGTAATAAGTATTTTGAAAAGTGAAGAAGTAAAGTAAGAAAAGAAGATAGAATTTGAATTTAAAGTAGTATGCTTATAGAAGTAATAAGTATTTGGAAGAGTGAAGAAGTAAAGTAAGAAAAGAAGACAGAATTTTAGTTTTATTGAGTATGCTTATAGAAGTAATAAGTATTTGGAAGAGTGAAGAAGTAAAGTAAGAAAGAAGACAGAATTTTAGTTTTATTGAGTATGCTTATAGAAGTAATAAGTATTTTGAAAAGTGAAGAAGTAAAGTAAGAAAAGAAGATAGAATTTGAATTTAAAGTAGTATGCTTATAGAAGTAATAAGTTTTAGAAAAGTGAGGAAGTAAAGTAAGAAAAGAAGATAGAATTTCAGTTTAAGGAGTATGCTTTGAGAAGTTATAGTATTTTGAAAAGTGAAGAAGTAAAGTAAGAAAAGAAGATAGAATTTGAATTTAAAGTAGTATGCTTATAGAAGTAATAAGTATTTGGAAAAGTGATGAAGTAAAGTAAGAAAAGAAGATAGAATTTGAATTTAAAGTAGTATGCTTATAGAAGTAATAAGTAATTTGAAAAGTGAGGAAGTAAAGTAAGAAAAGAAGATAGAATTTGAATTTAAAGTAGTATGCTTATAGAAGTAATAAGTATTTAGAAAAGTGATGAAGTAAAGTAAGAAAAGAAGATAGAATTTGAATTTAAAGTAGTATGCTTATAGAAGTAATAAGTAATTTGAAAAGTGAGGAAGTAAAGTAAGAAAAGAAGATAGAATTTGAATTTAAAGTAGTATGCTTATAGAAGTAATAAGTAATTTGAAAAGTGATGAAGTAAAGTAAGAAAAGAAGATAGAATTTCAGTTTTATTGAGTATGCTTATAGAAGTAATAAGTAATTTGAAAAGTGAGGAAGTAAAGTAAGAAAAGAAGATAGAATTTGAATTTAAAGTAGTATGCTTATAGAAGTAATAAGTATTTTGAAAAGTGAAGAAGTAAAGTAAGAAAAGAAGATAGAATTTGAATTTAAAGTAGTATGCTTATAGAAGTAATAAGTAATTTGAAAAGTGAGGAAGTAAAGTAAGAAAAGAAGATAGAATTTGAATTTAAAGTAGTATGCTTATAGAAGTAATAAGTATTTTGAAAAGTGAGGAAGTAAAGTAAGAAAAGAAGATAGAATTTGAATTTAAAGTAGTATGCTTATAGAAGTAATAAGTATTTGGAAAAGTGATGAAGTAAAGTAAGAAAAGAAGATAGAATTTCAGTTTTATTGAGTATGCTTATAGAAGTAATAAGTATTTGGAAGAGTTAAGAAGTAAAGTAAGAAAAGAAGATAGAATTTTAGTTTTATTGAGTATGCTTATAGAAGTAATAAGTAATTTGAAAAGTGAAGAATTAAAGTAAGAAAAGAAGATAGAATTTGAATTTAAAGTAGTATGCTTATAGAAGTAATAAGTTTTAGAAAAGTGAGGAAGTAAAGTAAGAAAAGAAGATAGAATTTGAATTTAAAGTAGTATGCTTTGAGAAGTTATAGTATTTTGAAAAGTGAAGAAGTAAAGTAAGAAAAGAAGATAGAATTTGAATTTAAAGTAGTATGCTTATAGAAGTAATAAGTAATTTGAAAAGTGAAGAAGTAAAGTAAGAAAAGAAGATAGAATTTGAATTTAAAGTAGTATGCTTATAGAAGTAATAAGTAATTTGAAAAGTGAGGAAGTAAAGTAAGAAAAGAAGATAAAATTTGAATTTAAAGTAGTATGCTTATAGAAGTAATAAGTATTTTGAAAAGTGAAGAAGTAAAGTAAGAAAAGAAGATAAAATTTGAATTTAAAGTAGTATGCTTATAGAAGTAATAAGTATTTTGAAAAGTGAAGAAGTAAAGTAAGAAAAGAAGATAGAATTTGAATTTAAAGTAGTATGCTTATAGAAGTAATAAGTATTTTGAAAAGTGAGGAAGTAAAGTAAGAAAAGAAGATAGAATTTCAGTTTTATTGAGTATGCTTATAGAAGTAATAAGTATTTGGAAGAGTGAAGAAGTAAAGTAAGAAAAGAAGACAGAATTTTAGTTTTATTGAGTATGCTTATAGAAGTAATAAGTAATTTGAAAAGTGAAGAATTAAAGTAAGAAAAGAAGATAGAATTTGAATTTAAAGTAGTATGCTTATAGAAGTAATAAGTTTTAGAAAAGTGAGGAAGTAAAGTAAGAAAAGAAGATAGAATTTCAGTTTAAGGAGTATGCTTTGAGAAGTTATAGTATTTTGAAAAGTGAAGAAGTAAAGTAAGAAAAGAAGATAGAATTTGAATTTAAAGTAGTATGCTTATAGAAGTAATAAGTAATTTGAAAAGTGAAGAAGTAAAGTAAGAAAAGAAGATAGAATTTGAATTTAAAGTAGTATGCTTATAGAAGTAATAAGTAATTTGAAAAGTGAGGAAGTAAAG
Source organism: Loxodes magnus (assembly GCA_946699065.1). Classification (NCBI taxonomy): domain Eukaryota; phylum Ciliophora; class Karyorelictea; order Loxodida; family Loxodidae; genus Loxodes; species Loxodes magnus. The sequence continues at coordinate 15,854 of CAMPDV010005284.1, forward strand.
TAAGAAAAGAAGATAGAATTTGAATTTAAAGTAGTATGCTTATAGAAGTAATAAGTATTTTGAAAAGTGAAGAAGTAAAGTAAGAAAAGAAGATAAAATTTGAATTTAAAGTAGTATGCTTATAGAAGTAATAAGTATTTTGAAAAGTGAAGAAGTAAAGTAAGAAAAGAAGATAGAATTTGAATTTAAAGTAGTATGCTTATAGAAGTAATAAGTAATTTGAAAAGTGAGGAAGTAAAGTAAGAAAAGAAGATAGAATTTGAATTTAAAGTAGTATGCTTATAGAAGTAATAAGTATTTTGAAAAGTGAAGAAGTAAAGTAAGAAAAGAAGATAGAATTTGAATTTAAAGTAGTATGCTTATAGAAGTAATAAGTAATTTGAAAAAGTGATGAAGTAAAGTAAGAAAAGAAGATAGAATTTGAATTTAAAGTAGTATGCTTATAGAAGTAATAAGTAATTTGAAAAGTGAGGAAGTAAAGTAAGAAAAGAAGATAGAATTTGAATTTAAAGTAGTATGCTTATAGAAGTAATAAGTAATTTGAAAAGTGAAGAAGTAAAGTAAGAAAAGAAGATAGAATTTGAATTTAAAGTAGTATGCTTATAGAAGTAATAAGTATTTGGAAAAGTGAGGAAGTAAAGTAAGAAAAGAAGATAGAATTTGAATTTAAAGTAGTATGCTTATAGAAGTAATAAGTAATTTGAAAAGTGAAGAAGTAAAGTAAGAAAAGAAGATAGAATTTGAATTTAAAGTAGTATGCTTATAGAAGTAATAAGTATTTTGAAAAGTGAAGAAGTAAAGTAAGAAAAGAAGATAGAATTTGAATTTAAAGTAGTATGCTTATAGAAGTAATAAGTAATTTGAAAAGTGAGGAAGTAAAGTAAGAAAAGAAGATAGAATTTGAATTTAAAGTAGTATGCTTATAGAAGTAATAAGTATTTGGAAGAGTTAAGAAGTAAAGTAAGAAAAGAAGATAGAATTTTAGTTTTATTGAGTATGCTTATAGAAGTAATAAGTAATTTGAAAAGTGAAGAATTAAAGTAAGAAAAGAAGATAGAATTTGAATTTAAAGTAGTATGCTTATAGAAGTAATAAGTTTTAGAAAAGTGAGGAAGTAAAGTAAGAAAAGAAGATAGAATTTGAATTTAAAGTAGTATGCTTATAGAAGTAATAAGTAATTTGAAAAGTGAGGAAGTAAAGTAAGAAAAGAAGATAGAATTTGAATTTAAAGTAGTATGCTTATAGAAGTAATAAGTATTTTGAAAAGTGAGGAAGTAAAGTAAGAAAAGAAGATAGAATTTCAGTTTAAAGTAGTATGCTTATAGAAGTAATAAGTAATTTGAAAAGTGAGGAAGTAAAGTAAGAAAAGAAGATAGAATTTGAATTTAAAGTAGTATGCTTATAGAAGTAATAAGTAATTTGAAAAGTGAGGAAGTAAAGTAAGAAAAGAAGATAGAATTTGAATTTAAAGTAGTATGCTTATAGAAGTAATAAGTAATTTGAAAAGTGAGGAAGTAAAGTAAGAAAAGAAGATAGAATTTGAATTTAAAGTAGTATGCTTATAGAAGTAATAAGTTTTAGAAAAGTGAGGAAGTAAAGTAAGAAAAGAAGATAGAATTTCAGTTTAAGGAGTATGCTTTGAGAAGTTATAGTATTTTGAAAAGTGAAGAAGTAAAGTAAGAAAAGAAGATAGAATTTGAATTTAAAGTAGTATGCTTATAGAAGTAATAAGTATTTTGAAAAGTGAGGAAGTAAAGTAAGAAAAGAAGATAGAATTTGAATTTAAAGTAGTATGCTTATAGAAGTAATAAGTAATTTGAAAAGTGAGGAAGTAATGTAAGAAAAGAAGATAGAATTTGAATTTAAAGTAGTATGCTTATAGAAGTAATAAGTAATTTGAAAAGTGAAGAAGTAAAGTAAGAAAAGAAGATAGAATTTGAATTTAAAGTAGTATGCTTATAGAAGTAATAAGTATTTTGAAAAGTGAGGAAGTAAAGTAAGAAAAGAAGATAGAATTTGAATTTAAAGTAGTATGCTTATAGAAGTAATAAGTATTTTGAAAAGTGAGGAAGTAAAGTAAGAAAAGAAGATAGAATTTGAATTTAAAGTAGTATGCTTTGAGAAGTAATAAGTAATTTGAAAAGTGAGGAAGTAAAGTAAGAAAAGAAGATAGAATTTCAGTTTAAGGAGTATGCTTTGAGAAGTTATAGTATTTTGAAAAGTGAAGAAGTAAAGTAAGAAAACAAGATAGAATTTGAATTTAAAGTAGTATGCTTATAGAAGTAATAAGTAATTTGAAAAGTGAAGAAGTAAAGTAAGAAAAGAAGATAGAATTTGAATTTAAAGTAGTATGCTTATAGAAGTAATAAGTATTTTGAAAAGTGAGGAAGTAAAGTAAGAAAAGAAGATAGAATTTCAGTTTAAGGAGTATGCTTTGAGAAGTAATAAGTAATTTGAAAAGTGAAGAATTAAAGTAAGAAAAGAAGATAGAATTTGAATTTAAAGTAGTATGCTTATAGAAGTAATAAGTATTTTGAAAAGTGAGGAAGTAAAGTAAGAAAAGAAGATAGAATTTGAATTTAAAGTAGTATGCTTATAGAAGTAATAAGTATTTGAAAAGTGAGGAAGTAAAGTAAGAAAAGAAGATAGAATTTCAGTTTAAGGAGTATGCTTTGAGAAGTTATAGTATTTTGAAAAGTGAAGAAGTAAAGTAAGAAAAGAAGATAGAATTTGAATTTAAAGTAGTATGCTTTGAGAAGTAATAAGTAATTTGAAAAGTGAGGAAGTAAAGTAAGAAAAGAAGATAGAATTTGAATTTAAAGTAGTATGCTTATAGAAGTAATAAGTAATTTGAAAAGTGAGGAAGTAAAGTAAGAAAAGAAGATAGAATTTGAATTTAATGTAGTATGATTATAGAAGTAATAAGTATTTTGAAAAGTGAAGAAGTAAAGTAAGAAAAGAAGATAGAATTTGAATTTAAAGTAGTATGCTTATAGAAGTAATAAGTATTTTGAAAAGTGAGGAAGTAAAGTAAGAAAAGAAGATAGAATTTGAATTTAAAGTAGTATGCTTATAGAAGTAATAAGTAATTTGAAAAGTGATGAAGTAAAGTAAGAAAAGAAGATAGAATTTGAATTTAAAGTAGTATGCTTATAGAAGTAATAAGTATTTTGAAAAGTGAGGAAGTAAAGTAAGAAAAGAAGATAGAATTTGAATTTAAAGTAGTATGCTTATAGAAGTAATAAGTATTTTGAAAAGTGAGGAAGTAAAGTAAGAAAAGAAGATAGAATTTCAGTTTAAGGAGTATGCTTTGAGAAGTTATAGTATTTTGAAAAGTGAAGAAGTAAAGTAAGAAAACAAGATAGAATTTGAATTTAAAGTAGTATGCTTTGAGAAGTAATAAGTAATTTGAAAAGTGAGGAAGTAAAGTAAGAAAAGAAGATAGAATTTGAATTTAAAGTAGTATGCTTATAGAAGTAATAAGTAATTTGAAAAGTGAGGAAGTAAAGTAAGAAAAGAAGATAGAATTTGAATTTAATGTAGTATGATTATAGAAGTAATAAGTATTTTGAAAAGTGAAGAAGTAAAGTAAGAAAAGAAGATAGAATTTGAATTTAAAGTAGTATGCTTATAGAAGTAATAAGTATTTTGAAAAGTGAGGAAGTAAAGTAAGAAAAGAGATAGAATTTGAATTTAAAGTAGTATGCTTATAGAAGTAATAAGTAATTTGAAAAGTGATGAAGTAAAGTAAGAAAAGAAGATAGAATTTGAATTTAAAGTAGTATGCTTATAGAAGTAATAAGTATTTTGAAAAGTGAGGAAGTAAAGTAAGAAAAGAAGATAGAATTTGAATTTAAAGTAGTATGCTTATAGAAGTAATAAGTATTTTGAAAAGTGAGGAAGTAAAGTAAGAAAAGAAGATAGAATTTGAATTTAAAGTAGTATGCTTATAGAAGTAATAAGTAATTTGAAAAGTGAAGAATTAAAGTAAGAAAAGAAGATAGAATTTGAATTTAAAGTAGTATGCTTATAGAAGTAATAAGTATTTTGAAAAGTGAGGAAGTAAAGTAAGAAAAGAAGATAGAATTTGAATTTAAAGTAGTATGCTTATAGAAGTAATAAGTATTTTGAAAAGTGAGGAAGTAAAGTAAGAAAAGAAGATAGAATTTGAATTTAAAGTAGTATGCTTATAGAAGTAATAAGTATTTTGAAAAGTGAGGAAGTAAAGTAAGAAAAGAAGATAGAATTTCAGTTTAAGGAGTATGCTTTGAGAAGTTATAGTATTTTGAAAAGTGAAGAAGTAAAGTAAGAAAACAAGATAGAATTTGAATTTAAAGTAGTATGCTTTGAGAAGTAATAAGTAATTTGAAAAGTGAGGAAGTAAAGTAAGAAAAGAAGATAGAATTTGAATTTAAAGTAGTATGCTTATAGAATTAATAAGTAATTTGAAAAGTGAGGAAGTAAAGTAAGAAAAGAAGATAGAATTTGAATTTAAAGTAGTATGCTTATAGAAGTAATAAGTAATTTGAAAAGTGAAGAAGTAAAGTAAGAAAAGAAGATAGAATTTGAATTTAAAGTAATATGCTTATAGAAGTAATAAGTAATTTGAAAAGTGAGGAAGTAAAGTAAGAAAAGAAGATAGAATTTGAATTTAAAGTAGTATGCTTTGAGAAGTTATAGTATTTTGAAAAGTGAGGAAGTAAAGTAAGAAAAGAAGATAGAATTTGAATTTAAAGTAGTATGCTTATAGAATTAATAAGTAATTTGAAAAGTGAGGAAGTAAAGTAAGAAAAGAAGATAGAATTTGAATTTAAAGTAGTATGCTTATAGAAGTAATAAGTATTTTGAAAAGTGAGGAAGTAAAGTAAGAAAAGAAGATAGAATTTGAATTTAAAGTAGTATGCTTATAGAAGTAATAAGTAATTTGAAAAGTGAGGAAGTAAAGTAAGAAAAGAAGATAGAATTTGAATTTAAAGTAGTATGCTTATAGAAGTAATAAGTAATTTGAAAAGTGAAGAAGTAAAGTAAGAAAAGAAGATAGAATTTGAATTTAAAGTAGTATGCTTATAGAAGTAATAAGTATTTTGAAAAGTGAGGAAGTAAAGTAAGAAAAGAAGATAGAATTTCAGTTTAAGGAGTATGCTTATAGAAGTAATAAGTAATTTGAAAAGTGAAGAATTAAAGTAAGAAAAGAAGATAGAATTTGAATTTAAAGTAGTATGCTTATAGAAGTAATAAGTATTTTGAAAAGTGAGGAAGTAAAGTAAGAAAAGAAGATAGAATTTGAATTTAAAGTAGTATGCTTATAGAAGTAATAAGTATTTTGAAAAGTGAGGAAGTAAAGTAAGAAAAGAAGATAGAATTTGAATTAAAGTAGTATGCTTTGAGAAGTAATAAGTAATTTGAAAAGTGAGGAAGTAAAGTAAGAAAAGAAGATAGAATTTCAGTTTAAGGAGTATGCTTTGAGAAGTTATAGTATTTTGAAAAGTGAAGAAGTAAAGTAAGAAAACAAGATAGAATTTGAATTTAAAGTAGTATGCTTATAGAAGTAATAAGTAATTTGAAAAGTGAAGAAGTAAAGTAAGAAAAGAAGATAGAATTTGAATTTAAAGTAGTATGCTTATAGAAGTAATAAGTATTTTGAAAAGTGAGGAAGTAAGTAAGAAAAGAAGATAGAATTTCAGTTTAAGGAGTATGCTTTGAGAAGTAATAAGTAATTTGAAAAGTGAAGAATTAAAGTAAGAAAAGAAGATAGAATTTGAATTTAAAGTAGTATGCTTATAGAAGTAATAAGTATTTTGAAAAGTGAGGAAGTAAAGTAAGAAAAGAAGATAGAATTTGAATTTAAAGTAGTATGCTTATAGAAGTAATAAGTAATTTGAAAAGTGAAGAATTAAAGTAAGAAAAGAAGATAGAATTTGAATTTAAAGTAGTATGCTTATAGAAGTAATAAGTAATTTGAAAAGTGAGGAAGTAATGTAAGAAAAGAAGATAGAATTTGAATTTAAAGTAGTATGCTTATAGAAGTAATAAGTAATTTGAAAAGTGAGGAAGTAAAGTAAGAAAAGAAGATAGAATTTGAATTTAAAGTAGTATGCTTATAGAAGTAATAAGTAATTTGAAAAGTGAAGAATTAAAGTAAGAAAAGAAGATAGAATTTGAATTTAAAGTAGTATGCTTATAGAAGTAATAAGTATTTTGAAAAGTGAGGAAGTAAAGTAAGAAAAGAAGATAGAATTTGAATTTAAAGTAGTATGCTTATAGAAGTAATAAGTATTTTGAAAAGTGAGGAAGTAAAGTAAGAAAAGAAGATAGAATTTCAGTTTAAGGAGTATGCTTTGAGAAGTTATAGTATTTTGAAAAGTGAAGAAGTAAAGTAAGAAAACAAGATAGAATTTGAATTTAAAGTAATATGCTTATAGAAGTAATAAGTAATTTGAAAAGTGAGGAAGTAAAGTAAGAAAAGAAGATAGAATTTGAATTTAAAGTAGTATGCTTATAGAAGTAATAAGTATTTTGAAAAGTGAGGAAGTAAAGTAAGAAAAGAAGATAGAATTTGAATTTAAAGTAGTATGCTTTGAGAAGTAATAAGTAATTTGAAAAGTGAAGAATTAAAGTAAGAAAAGAAGATAGAATTTGAATTTAAAGTAGTATGCTTTATAGAAGTAATAAGTAATTTGAAAAGTGAAGAAGTAATGTAAGAAAAGAAGATGGAATTTGAATTTAAAGTAGTATGCTTATAGAAGTAATAAGTAATTTGAAAAGTGAGGAAGTAAAGTAAGAAAAGAAGATAGAATTTGAATTTAAAGTAGTATGCTTATAGAAGTAATAAGTAATTTGAAAAGTGAAGAATTAAAGTAAGAAAAGAAGATAGAATTTGAATTTAAAGTAGTATACTTATAGAAGTAATAAGTAATTTGAAAAGTGAGGAAGTAAAGTAAGAAAAGAAGATAGAATTTGAATTTAAAGTAGTATGCTTATAGAAGTAATAAGTATTTTGAAAAGTGAGGAAGTAAAGTAAGAAAAGAAGATAGAATTTGAATTTAAAGTAGTATGCTTATAGAAGTAATAAGTATTTTGAAAAGTGAAGAATTAAAGTAAGAAAAGAAGATAGAATTTGAATTTAAAGTAGTATGCTTATAGAAGTAATAAGTAATTTGAAAAGTGAGGAAGTAAAGTAAGAAAAGAAGAATTTGAATTTAAAGTAGTATGCTTATAGAAGTAATAAGTAATTTGAAAAGTGAGGAAGTAAAGTAAGAAAAGAAGATAGAATTTGAATTTAAAGTAGTATGCTTATAGAAGTAATAAGTATTTTGAAAAGTGAAGAAGTAAAGTAAGAAAAGAAGATAGAATTTGAATTTAAAGTAGTATGCTTATAGAATTAATAAGTAATTTGAAAAGTGAGGAAGTAAAGTAAGAAAAGAAGATAGAATTTGAATTTAAAGTAGTATGCTTATAGAAGTAATAAGTATTTTGAAAAGTGAGGAAGTAAAGTAAGAAAAGAAGATAGAATTTGAATTTAAAGTAGTATGCTTATAGAAGTAATAAGTAATTTGAAAAGTGAGGAAGTAAAGTAAGAAAAGAAGATAGAATTTGAATTTAAAGTAGTATGCTTATAGAAGTAATAAGTAATTTGAAAAGTGAAGAAGTAAAGTAAGAAAAGAAGATAGAATTTGAATTTAAAGTAGTATGCTTATAGAAGTAATAAGTATTTTGAAAAGTGAGGAAGTAAAGTAAGAAAAGAAGATAGAATTTCAGTTTAAGGAGTATGCTTTGAGAAGTAATAAGTAATTTGAAAAGTGAAGAATTAAAGTAAGAAAAGAAGATAGAATTTGAATTTAATGTAGTATGATTATAGAAGTAATAAGTATTTTGAAAAGTGAAGAAGTAAAGTAAGAAAAGAAGATAGAATTTGAATTTAATGTAGTATGATTATAGAAGTAATAAGTATTTTGAAAAGTGAAGAAGTAAGTAAGAAAAGAAGATAGAATTTGAATTTAATGTAGTATGATTATAGAAGTAATAAGTATTTTGAAAAGTGAGGAAGTAAAGTAAGAAAAGAAGATAGAATTTCAGTTTAAGGAGTATGCTTTGAGAAGTTATAGTATTTTGAAAAGTGAAGAAGTAAAGTAAGAAAACAAGATAGAATTTGAATTTAAAAGTAGTATGCTTTGAGAAGTAATAAGTAATTTGAAAAGTGAGGAAGTAAAGTAAGAAAAGAAGATAGAATTTGAATTTAAAGTAGTATGCTTATAGAAGTAATAAGTTAATTTGAAAAGTGAGGAAGTAAAGTAAGAAAAGAAGATAGAATTTGAATTTAATGTAGTATGATTATAGAAGTAATAAGTATTTTGAAAAGTGAAGAAGTAAAGTAAGAAAAGAAGATAGAATTTGAATTTAAAGTAGTATGCTTATAGAAGTAATAAGTTTTAGAAAAGTGAGGAAGTAAAGTAAGAAAAGAAGATAGAATTTGAATTTAAAGTAGTATGCTTATAGAAGTAATAAGTATTTTGAAAAGTGAGGAAGTAAAGTAAGAAAAGAAGATAGAATTTCAGTTTAAGGAGTATGCTTTGAGAAGTTATAGTATTTTGAAAAGTGAAGAAGTAAAGTAAGAAAACAAGATAGAATTTGAATTTAAAGTAGTATGCTTATAGAAGTAATAAGTAATTTGAAAAGTGAGGAAGTAAAGTAAGAAAAGAAGATAGAATTTGAATTTAAAGTAGTATGCTTATAGAAGTAATAAGTAATTTGAAAAGTGAGGAAGTAAAGTAAGAAAAGAAGATAGAATTTGAATTTAAAGTAGTATGCTTATAGAAGTAATAAGTAATTTGAAAAGTGATGAAGTAAAGTAAGAAAAGAAGATAGAATTTGAATTTAAAGTAGTATGCTTATAGAATTAATAGTAATTTGAAAAGTGATGAAGTAAAGTAAGAAAAGAAGATAGAATTTGAATTTAAAGTAGTATGCTTATAGAATTAATAAGTAATTTGAAAAGTGAGGAAGTAAAGTAAGAAAAGAAGATAGAATTTGAATTTAAAGTAGTATGCTTATAGAAGTAATAAGTATTTTGAAAAGTGAGGAAGTAAAGTAAGAAAAGAAGATAGAATTTGAATTTAAAGTAGTATGCTTATAGAAGTAATAAGTAATTTGAAAAGTGAGGAAGTAAAGTAAGAAAAGAAGATAGAATTTGAATTTAAAGTAGTATGCTTATAGAAGTAATAAGTAATTTGAAAAGTGAGGAAGTAAAGTAAGAAAAGAAGATAGAATTTGAATTTAAAGTAGTATGCTTATAGAAGTAATAAGTATTTTGAAAAGTGAGGAAGTAAAGTAAGAAAAGAAGATAGAATTTCAGTTTTATTGAGTATGCTTATAGAAGTAATAAGTATTTAGAAAAGTGAAGAAGTAAAGTAAGAAAGAAGATAGAATTTGAATTTAAAGTAGTATGCTTATAGAATTAATAAGTAATTTGAAAAGTGATGAAGTAAAGTAAGAAAAGAAGATAGAATTTGAATTAAAGTAGTATGCTTATAGAAGTAATAAGTATTTTGAAAAGTGAGGAAGTAAAGTAAGAAAAGAAGATAGAATTTGAATTTAAAGTAGTATGCTTTGAGAAGTTATAGTATTTTGAAAAGTGAGGAAGTAAAGTAAGAAAAGAAGATAGAATTTGAATTTAAAGTAGTATGCTTATAGAAGTAATAAGTAATTTGAAAAGTGAAGAAGTAAAGTAAGAAAAGAAGATAGAATTTGAATTTAAAGTAATATGCTTATAGAAGTAATAAGTAATTTGAAAAGTGAGGAAGTAAAGTAAGAAAAGAAGATAGAATTTGAATTTAAAGTAGTATGCTTTGAGAAGTAATAAGTAATTTGAAAAGTGATGAAGTAAAGTAAGAAAAGAAGATAGAATTGAATTTAAAGTAGTATGCTTATAGAAGTATTAAGTAATTTGAAAAGTGAGGAAGTAAAGTAAGAAAAGAAGATAGAATTTGAATTTAAAGTAGTATGCTTATAGAAGTAATAAGTAATTTGAAAAGTGAAGAAGTAAAGTAAGAAAAGAAGATAGAATTTGAATTTAAAGTAATATGCTTATAGAAGTAATAAGTAATTTGAAAAGTGAGGAAGTAAAGTAAGAAAAGAAGATAGAATTTGAATTTAAGGAGTATGCTTTGAGAAGTTATAGTATTTTGAAAAGTGAGGAAGTAAAGTAAGAAAAGAAGATAGAATTTGAATTTAAAGTAGTATGCTTATAGAAGTAATAAGTAATTTGAAAAGTGAGGAAGTAAAGTAAGAAAAGAAGATAGAATTTGAATTTAAGTAGTATGCTTATAGAAGTATTAAGTAATTTGAAAAGTGAGGAAGTAAAGTAAGAAAAGAAGATAGAATTTGAATTTAAAGTAGTATGCTTATAGAAGTAATAAGTAATTTGAAAAGTGATGAAGTAAAGTAAGAAAAGAAGATAGAATTTGAATTTAAAGTAGTATGCTTATAGAAGTAATAAGTATTTTGAAAAGTGAGGAAGTAAAGTAAGAAAAGAAGATAGAATTTGAATTTAAAGTAGTATGCTTATAGAAGTAATAAGTAATTTGAAAAGTGAGGAAGTAATGTAAGAAAAGAAGATAGAATTTGAATTTAAAGTAGTATGCTTTGAGAAGTAATAAGTAATTTGAAAAGTGATGAAGTAAAGTAAGAAAAGAAGATAGAATTTCAGTTTAAGGAGTATGCTTTGAGAAGTTATAGTATTTTGAAAAGTGAAGAAGTAAAGTAAGAAAAGAAGATAGAATTTGAATTTAAAGTAGTATGCTTTGAGAAGTTATAGTATTTTGAAAAGTGAAGAAGTAAAGTAAGAAAACAAGATAGAATTTGAATTTAAAGTATGCTTATAGAAGTAATAAGTATTTTGAAAAGTGAGGAAGTAAAGTAAGAAAAGAAGATAGAATTTGAATTTAAAGTAGTATGCTTTGAGAAGTAATAAGTAATTTGAAAAGTGATGAAGTAAAGTAAGAAAAGAAGATAGAATTTGAATTTAAAGTAGTATGCTTATAGAAGTAATAAGTAATTTGAAAAGTGAAGAAGTAAAGTAAGAAAAGAAGATAGAATTTGAATTTAAAGTAGTATGCTTTGAGAAGTTATAGTATTTTGAAAAGTGAGGAAGTAAAGTAAGAAAAGAAGATAGAATTTCAGTTTTATTGAGTATGCTTATAGAAGTAATAAGTATTTGGAAAAGTGAGGAAGTAAAGTAAGAAAAGAAGATAGAATTTGAATTTAAAGTAGTATGCTTATAGAAGTAATAAGTAATTTGAAAAGTGAAGAAGTAAAGTAAGAAAAGAAGATAGAATTTGAATTTAAAGTAGTATGCTTATAGAAGTAATAAGTATTTTGAAAAGTGAAGAAGTAAAGTAAGAAAAGAAGATAGAATTTGAATTTAAAGTAGTATGCTTATAGAAGTAATAAGTATTTTGAAAAGTGAGGAAGTAAAGTAAGAAAAGAAGATAGAATTTGAATTTAAAGTAGTATGCTTATAGAAGTAATAAGTAATTTGAAAAGTGAAGAATTAAAGTAAGAAAAGAAGATAGAATTTGAATTTAAAGTAGTATGCTTATAGAAGTAATAAGTATTTTGAAAAGTGAGGAAGTAAAGTAAGAAAAGAAGATAGAATTTGAATTTAAAGTAGTATGCTTATAGAAGTAATAAGTATTTTGAAAAGTGAGGAAGTAAAGTAAGAAAAGAAGATAGAATTTCAGTTTAAGGAGTATGCTTTGAGAAGTTATAGTATTTTGAAAAGTGAAGAAGTAAAGTAAGAAAACAAGATAGAATTTGAATTTAAAGTAGTATGCTTTGAGAAGTAATAAGTAATTTGAAAAGTGAGGAAGTAAAGTAAGAAAAGAAGATAGAATTTGAATTTAAAGTAGTATGCTTATAGAAGTAATAAGTAATTTGAAAAGTGAGGAAGTAAAGTAAGAAAAGAAGATAGAATTTCAGTTTAAGGAGTATGCTTTGAGAAGTAATAAGTAATTTGAAAAGTGAAGAAGTAAAGTAAGAAAAGAAGATAGAATTTGAATTTAAAGTAGTATGCTTATAGAAGTAATAAGTATTTTGAAAAGTGAGGAAGTAAAGTAAGAAAAGAAGATAGAATTTGAATTTAAAGTAGTATGCTTATAGAAGTAATAAGTAATTTGAAAAGTGAAGAAGTAAAGTAAGAAAAGAAGATAGAATTTGAATTTAAAGTAGTATGCTTATAGAAGTAATAAGTATTTTGAAAAGTGAAGAAGTAAAGTAAGAAAAGAAGATAGAATTTGAATTTAAAGTAGTATGCTTATAGAAGTATTAAGTAATTTGAAAAGTGAGGAAGTAAAGTAAGAAAAGAAGATAGAATTTGAATTTAAAGTAGTATGCTTATAGAAGTAATAAGTAATTTGAAAAGTGAAGAATTAAAGTAAGAAAAGAAGATAGAATTTGAATTTAAAGTAGTATGCTTATAGAAGTAATAAGTATTTTGAAAAGTGAGGAAGTAAAGTAAGAAAAGAAGATAGAATTTGAATTTAAAGTAGTATGCTTATAGAAGTAATAAGTATTTTGAAAAGTGAGGAAGTAAAGTAAGAAAAGAAGATAGAATTTCAGTTTAAGGAGTATGCTTTGAGAAGTTATAGTATTTTGAAAAGTGAAGAAGTAAAGTAAGAAAACAAGATAGAATTTGAATTTAAAGTAGTATGCTTTGAGAAGTAATAAGTAATTTGAAAAGTGAGGAAGTAAAGTAAGAAAAGAAGATAGAATTTGAATTTAAAGTAGTATGCTTATAGAAGTAATAAGTAATTTGAAAAGTGAGGAAGTAAAGTAAGAAAAGAAGATAGAATTTGAATTTAAAGTAGTATGCTTATAGAAGTAATAAGTAATTTGAAAAGTGATGAAGTAAAGTAAGAAAAGAAGATAGAATTTGAATTTAAAGTAGTATGCTTATAGAATTAATAAGTAATTTGAAAAGTGAGGAAGTAAAGTAAGAAAAGAAGATAGAATTTGAATTTAAGGAGTATGCTTTGAGAAGTTATAGTATTTTGAAAAGTGAGGAAGTAAAGTAAGAAAAGAAGATAGAATTTGAATTTAAAGTAGTATGCTTATAGAAGTAATAAGTAATTTGAAAAGTGAGGAAGTAAAGTAAGAAAAGAAGATAGAATTTGAATTTAAAGTAGTATGCTTATAGAAGTATTAAGTAATTTGAAAAGTGAGGAAGTAAAGTAAGAAAAGAAGATAGAATTTGAATTTAATGGTATGATTATAGAAGTAATAAGTATTTAGAAAAGTGAAGAAGTAAAGTAAGAAAAGAAGATAGAATTGAATTTAAAGTAGTATGCTTATAGAAGTATTAAGTAATTTGAAAAGTGAGGAAGTAAAGTAAGAAAAGAAGATAGAATTTGAATTTAAAGTAGTATGCTTATAGAAGTAATAAGTAATTTGAAAAGTGAAGAAGTAAAGTAAGAAAAGAAGATAGAATTTGAATTTAAAGTAATATGCTTATAGAAGTAATAAGTAATTTGAAAAGTGAGGAAGTAAAGTAAGAAAAGAAGATAGAATTTGAATTTAAGGAGTATGCTTTGAGAAGTTATAGTATTTTAAAAAGTGAGGAAGTAAAGTAAGAAAAGAAGATAGAATTTGAATTTAAAGTAGTATGCTTATAGAAGTAATAAGTAATTTGAAAAGTGAGGAAGTAAAGTAAGAAAAGAAGATAGAATTTGAATTTAAAGTAGTATGCTTATAGAAGTATTAAGTAATTTGAAAAGTGAGGAAGTAAAGTAAGAAAAGAAGATAGAATTTGAATTTAAAGTAGTATGCTTATAGAAGTAATAAGTAATTTGAAAAGTGATGAAGTAAAGTAAGAAAAGAAGATAGAATTTGAATTTAAAGTAGTATGCTTATAGAAGTAATAAGTATTTTGAAAAGTGAGGAAGTAAAGTAAGAAAAGAAGATAGAATTTGAATTTAAAGTAGTATGCTTATAGAAGTAATAAGTAATTTGAAAAGTGAGGAAGTAATGTAAGAAAAGAAGATAGAATTTGAATTTAAAGTAGTATGCTTTGAGAAGTAATAAGTAATTTGAAAAGTGATGAAGTAAAGTAAGAAAAGAAGATAGAATTTCAGTTTAAGGAGTATGCTTTGAGAAGTTATAGTATTTTGAAAAGTGAAGAAGTAAAGTAAGAAAACAAGATAGAATTTGAATTTAAAGTAGTATGCTTATAGAAGTAATAAGTATTTAGAAAAGTGAGGAAGTAAAGTAAGAAAAGAAGATAGAATTTGAATTTAAAGTAGTATGCTTATAGAAGTAATAAGTATTTTGAAAAGTGAGGAAGTAAAGTAAGAAAAGAAGATAGAATTTCAGTTTAAGGAGTATGCTTTGAGAAGATATAGTATTTTTGAAAAGTGAAGAAGTAAAGTAAGAAAACAAGATAGAATTTGAATTTAAAGTAGTATGCTTATAGAAGTAATAAGTATTTTGAAAAGTGAGGAAGTAAAGTAAGAAAAGAAGATAGAATTTCAGTTTAAGGAGTATGCTTTGAGAAGTTATAGTATTTTGAAAAGTGAAGAAGTAAAGTAAGAAAACAAGATAGAATTTGAATTTAAAGTAGTATGCTTTGAGAAGTAATAAGTAATTTGAAAAGTGAGGAAGTAAAGTAAGAAAAGAAGATAGAATTTGAATTTAAAGTAGTATGCTTATAGAAGTAATAAGTAATTTGAAAAGTGAGGAAGTAAAGTAAGAAAAGAAGATAGAATTTGAATTTAAAGTAGTATGCTTATAGAAGTAATAAGTAATTTGAAAAGTGATGAAGTAAAGTAAGAAAAGAAGATAGAATTTGAATTTAAAGTAGTATGCTTATAGAATTAATAAGTAATTTGAAAAGTGATGAAGTAAAGTAAGAAAAGAAGATAGAATTTGAATTTAAAGTAGTATGCTTATAGAATTAATAAGTAATTTGAAAAGTGAGGAAGTAAAGTAAGAAAAGAAGATAGAATTTGAATTTAAAGTAGTATGCTTATAGAAGTAATAAGTATTTTGAAAAGTGAGGAAGTAAGAGTAAGAAAAGAAGATAGAATTTGAATTTAAAGTAGTATGCTTATAGAAGTAATAAGTAATTTGAAAAGTGAGGAAGTAAAGTAAGAAAAGAAGATAGAATTTGAATTTAAAGTAGTATGCTTATAGAAGTAATAAGTAATTTGAAAAGTGAGGAAGTAATGTAAGAAAAGAAGATAGAATTTGAATTTAAAGTAGTATGCTTATAGAAGTAATAAGTATTTTGAAAAGTGAGGAAGTAAAGTAAGAAAAGAAGATAGAATTTCAGTTTTATTGAGTATGCTTATAGAAGTAATAAGTATTTAGAAAAGTGATGAAGTAAAGTAAGAAAAGAAGACAGAATTTGAATTTAAAGTAGTATGCTTATAGAATTAATAAGTAATTTGAAAAGTGAGGAAGTAAAGTAAGAAAAGAAGATAGAATTTGAATTTAAAGTAGTATGCTTATAGAAGTAATAAGTATTTTGAAAAGTGAGGAAGTAAAGTAAGAAAAAGAAGATAGAATTTGAATTTAAAGTAGTATGCTTATAGAAGTAATAAGTAATTTGAAAAGTGAGGAAGTAAAGTAAGAAAAGAAGATAGAATTTGAATTTAAAGTAGTATGCTTATAGAAGTAATAAGTATTTTGAAAAGTGAAGAAGTAAAGTAAGAAAAGAAGATAGAATTTGAATTTAAAGTAGTATGCTTATAGAAGTAATAAGTATTTTGAAAAGTGAGGAAGTAAAGTAAGAAAAGAAGATAGAATTTGAATTTAAAGTAGTATGCTTATAGAAGTAATAAGTATTTGAAAAGTGAAGAATTAAAGTAAGAAAAGAAGATAGAATTTGAATTTAAAGTAGTATGCTTATAGAAGTAATAAGTATTTTGAAAAGTGAGGAAGTAAAGTAAGAAAAGAAGATAGAATTTGAATTTAAGTAGTATGCTTATAGAAGTAATAAGTATTTTGA
>CAMPDV010005285.1:0-27405 GCA_946699065.1 Loxodes magnus
ACTCCTTAAAACTGAAATTCTATCTTCTTTTCTTACTTTACTTCTTCACTTTTCTAAATACTTATTACTTCTCAAAGCTCACTCCTTAAAACTGAAATTCTATCTTCTTTTCTTACTTTACTTCTTCACTTTTCTAAATACTTATTACTTCTCAAAGCATAATCCTTAAAACTGAAATTCTATCTTCTTTTCTTACTTTACTTCTTCACTTTTCTAAATACTTATTACTTCTCAAAGCATACTCCTTAAAACTGAAATTCTATCTTCTTTTTTTATTTCACTTCTATACCTTTCTAAATACTTATTACTTCTCAAAGCATAATACTTAAAACTGAAATTACATCTTCTTTTCTTACTTCCTCACTTTTCTAAATACTTATTACTTCTCAAAACTTACTCCTTAAAAATGAAATTATATCATCTTTTCTTAGTTCACTTCCTAACTTTTCTAAATACTTAATACTTCTCAAAACTTACTACTTAAAACTGCAAATCTTTCTTCTTTTCTTACTTTACTTCTTCACTTTTCAAAATACTTATTACTTCTCAAAGCATACTCCTTAAAACTGAAATTCTTTCTCTTTTTTAACTTTACTTTTCATTTATTAAATAACTCAGATCATCTTATTTTTGCAATACTCTAGTTTTTTTTTCTTTATTTTTCTTAATTTCACTGAAATATAATCTTGTTTTTTATACTTTTTTTTAATTTTGACTTTCATATTTTTAATTAAAATTTACTTTTAATTCTTGTTTTGCTTTTATCATTTTGTAAAAAATTATATTTTATTCTTTTCTTATTATTTATTTTCAGCTTAATGAGTTTCGGACTGCAACTTCTTGCATTTTACTATCCTAACACTGCCTTCAAGGGATATCGTGGATATCCTGTAGCTTTCGAAAAGCAGCTTCCAGGCAGCTTCATCGCTATTGATAGCCAGGTTCAAGCCCCTAGCAGGAGTGGATAATCGAGAGGAGGGCGTTCCCTTGCAAAGGTTGACTTTGACCAGGTACTTTCTCATTTCAGTAAAGGAACTTATTCCTATCCATAAAACCGGAAAGTTTGATTCAGAAGGTCAATCTCAGCTTCCACCATCTTTTTAATTATAATTTCTTACTTTTCTTAGCATATTTTTATTTTATTTATTTTATCATTATTTTTGGAATATTTCTTCTTAGTATATTTTTTTTTGTTTTTTTTTTGTATTTCAAGATCTTTTTTCTACTTTTATTAACTCTAAAAATCAAAAAAATTTTCATTACCCAAAAATCAAAAAAATTATCACAAACCAATTCAAAAAAAGATTAGCACAACCCAAAATCAAAACATTTCGAAACCAAAATCAAAAATTATATCCTTCATCTTTTTTAATCCCATTTTTTCTCAAAACCCTTTTATATTTTGAAATTTTTTTAGAAAATTTGTTTCTTTTCTGACCTTTATCTATCCCGATTCCCCCCAGTTTGTTCCGTCCGAAAAGAGTCTTGTAGTGTAAAAAGCTGAGCAAAAAAACAAAATTAAATTTTTCACGATTTAATGCTTTAAATACTCTTATTCGCCTTTCATTTAGCTCTAAAAATCAAAAAAAATACCAAAATCCAATTCTTAAAATTTTTATCATGTACCAAAATCGAAAATTTTTAAATAAAAAAAAACCAAAACTTAAATCTTCAAAGCCAAGATACAAAATCGAAAGTTTTCAAATCCAATATCAAAACTTTCAAACCCAAATCCAAAATTTTCAAACCTAAATCAAAAATTTCAAAACCTAAATCAAAAAATTTCAAAACCAGAATCAAAAATTTTCAAAACCTAAATCAAAAAATTTCAAAATCAAAATCAAAATCAAAAATTTTCAAAACCAAAATCAAAAATTTTCAAAACCAAAATCAAAAATTTTCAAAACCTAAATCAAAAAATTTCAAAACCAAAATCAAAAAAAATATTCTTCATTTTTTTATTCCCATTTTTTTCAAAAACCTTTTATACTTTAAAACTTTTTCACAAAAAAAATTATTTCTTTCTGACCCTCTACTTATCCCGAAATCCCCCAGCTTGTTCCGTCCCAACTCACCCCTATAGTGTAAAACGCTGAGCAAAAAAAGGCTTTCACACTTTTGGCCATTTCCAGGGCTTCTATCTAATGAAAATTTAATCTGCTGCACATTAAATGCAGTATTCTACATTTTTCCTATCGGAAAATTACATTGTGCAACTTAAAAATTATAACAAACGCAATTAAATTTTATAACAAATTAAAAAAAAACTTTGCACGATCACGCAACTCAAAAAAAATTACTAAGACTATAATATAAAATTAAAAAAAATTTTAGCTCTAGCACATAACTCAAAAAATTTTCCTAACACTTGAAAATTAAACTAATTTAGCTGAGTATATAACTCAAAAAATTTCCTTACACTAGAAAATTTAAAATTTTTTAGTCTAGTATGAACTTCAAAAAAATTTCTAACACTTGAAAAAATTTAAAACTTTTTGACTCTTGATTTTAAAATTAAATTAAAAAAATAATAATAAAAATAACTAAATTCAATAAAAAGACTTGTGAAAAATTACGAACTTTAAAGATTTTAAACTTTACTTAGAATAATAATATTAAGAACAAACTTAATTAGAATAAAGACTTAGAAAACTTTAAAATTCTTAAATGTAAAAATTAAATAGTTTAAGAAGTTTAACTCCAAATAGATCACTTAATGTATCTCTACCTATCCTCCACACTCATTATAGTATTAGCCATTACGCAATTCTAAAATCTTAAACCATAGTCAGCATATACTTTGCTCTAGTCAATCTACTAAATGTGGTGTGTTAAATTCAAACTTACCTATTATTAACTGTTAGTGTCTACTCCGTTCAATATCCTTCCTATATTCCATCTTCGGAAATTGTAGTCTTTTGATTAGTTAAGATTATCCTGTCAGAAATACTTGACTCCGTTACTCGATATCAACCAATTGTTGTCCTTTGATAATGATAAACTACCCACACTGTCCGTATGACCCAATAGTACACATTCACACTATCCATTATTGATATTTCATATTCTTATTGTCTTGTCCTCAGATCCAGATAAAATATACTTGTTGTTATTCGAGAATATTACCGAAGTGATATAAGAGGTGTGTCCCGAAAAGGTTCTTATACATTATTATGTTCTTGAGTTCCATAAACGAATAGTTTTGTCAGACGATCCAGATATGATGTAAGTGGAATCACTTGATATAGCCACAGATCATACATTACTAGTGTGACCACTCATGGTCTTACAAGTACCTGTCTTGACGTCCCATAGTCTCACCGTCTAATCATTACTTCCCAATACGATGAACTCTGAATCACTGGATATAGCCACAGATAATACCTAACTAGTGTGACCACTCATGGTCTTACAGGTACCTGTCTTGACGTCCCATAGTCTCACCGTATTATCATCACTTCCCGATACGATGAACTCTGAATCACTGGATATAGCCACAGCATATACAAAACTAGTGTGACCACTCATGGTCTTACAGGTACCTGTCTTGACGTCCCATAGTCTCACCGTATTATCTCAACTTCCCGATACGATGAACTCTGAATCACTGGATATAGCCACAGCATTTACAGAACTAGTGTGACCACTCATGGTCTTACAGGTACCTGTCTTGATATTGTAAAGTCTAAGAGTGTTGTCACGTGATCCAGATACTATTAAGTTAGAGTTAGGTGAGATGGCAACGGAGGTGACCGAGTTGGTGTGTCCGGTATAAATGTGCGGATGCTCAGTGGAGATTGAGTTTAAGTTAGCATTGGAGAGGTCGCATTTGATGAATTTAGAGTTTCTGAGGTTAGCTTATGAGAGATTAGAATTATTGAATTTGCAGGAGGTGAAGGTGGTGTCTGAGAGGTCTGAGTTAGTTAAGTTGGTGTTTTGGAAGTTAAGTTGACTGAATTAAAGGTTTAAGTAATTTAGCATTGTCAATGCATTTGCTGCTGCTACTTACATCTTTGGCTGATTCTTAGCTAGATTCAAAATTTATAAAAGATTTTGGTGATTTTTCTCAGATTTTAGTTAGATTAAATCATAAAGAATCATTGATTTTTGACAAATATTGATTACATTCAACGGATTACTTAAGATGGTATTTACGTCTATTTGCTTGTTTTGGAATTCGCTAAGGATATTTTAGAGGTGCTGAATGCTTTCTATTTTGAGTTCTTACAGAGGCTATTTTACGATTTTAACTGGCTATACTTATTAAGGCATTTGCTATTAGATACTCTTCTAAACGTCTTGCCTTTATATTTGATCTTTGACTTCTTCTTAAGTCTATTTTTTTATTTACTTTTGATAGGCAGATTTTGATTACTTAAAATATTTGCTTATAAAACCAGTGAAGTCCTAAAGATTTGATCTTTATTCTTAATTCATACTCATTACTTCTTGCAAGACTTAGAAAGAAATTTCTTATATTTTCTTATAATTCTAATTAGTTTCTTATTAATTTAAATCTCTAACTCTTTTGATCTTGCTTTATAATCCTTCATACTCTTCTACTAACTTATTCAAAATTTTTAAGCTGTTGCTGCACTATTGAATAGTTGTTCCTTTGCTTGCTTTTATTTATTATAATCTTTTTCATATTGTATTTATCTATCTTTAGACTTCCTCAATTTGAACTATGCTCGTCTAAAAGATACTAAAATCGTTCTGGTACAAAGTCTATGCAACTTATTTGACTATCATACTGAAAAGCTTTTAGAAATTAATGCTCGTTTAAATAATACTTAATATCTTTTACTTTTGTTATTTGGCCTAACTCGACAAGTCTTAAAACAACTAATTCAAATTTGCTTCATGCTCAAACTTATTTAGCTAAGACAAAAAATATTTTTTAATATCGAAATTTTTCAACTTTTGTTCCTCTATACTTACTTTTTTGTTGTGCATCTTGCATTTTATTGTATCAGTTAATTTAGAAACATTTTGTATACATTATGTACAATGAATACATCCACATATTAATTCTTTGGGTTATCTTTGATCTTAGTCGAATTCTTCTTTGCAACTTTAACAGATAGTTAAATCCATTACTTATAATAGACTTAAAAAAAGTTTTTCAATAAATACTATATATTACAATGAAATTAAAATTGATAAAAAATAAATATTAATTAAAAATAAGAATTTATCAAAATTAGTAATCAATTTTGATTAAAAAAAATGTAACTAGAAAAGAGAACAATTAAAAAACTTGAAAACTATTATATAACAAATATATTAAAAAAAATGAAAGTGAAAACTAAAATTTTACATAAATAATAAAATTATATATCCAGATCTACTTTTTTTATAAAAATTTAAGAAACAAAAATTTTTAAATAAAATATTATTTTAAAATAATTTTTAAAATTTTAATATATTTTGAGATAAATACAATAAAAAAAAGTTATTTTAATATAAAAAAATATTAAAAATAAACCTATTAATGATAAAAATAAAAAATAGTAAAACTATAATAATAAAAATGAAAGTTAAATTATTATTAAAAAAAATTCTAATTTTTTTTATAGGTAAAAAAAAAAATCTTATATTATATAAATACAAAATAATTTTTTTTAATTTTAAACGAATGAAATTAAATAAGATATGTATATAATATTAAATTTAATTATTAAAAAAAATCATATTATTTAAAATTTAACAATCAAAAATAATTTTTTTTAATTAATATATAACGTAAATTATTAAAAAACTTTAGTATAAAAAATCTTTATTCATCTGAAAAAACTTGTAAACTTAAACCTAAATTACAATTTTTTTTTCTATTATATAAAAAATTTTATTTAATACCTGGAAATTATTCAATACTAAACAATAATGAAATAAATTAACAAAAATTAGATAGTTAAATTTATTTGTTTAAAAATTAAAATAATATTTAAATTTATAAGATATAATTTATTTAAAAAATAATAAAATAAACTAAGATATAATATGAAAACAATATTCATTATAATAATAAAATTAAACCATCCTAAGAAGTAAACTTAAAATGAAATAATTGTAAAAAAAAATAATAAAAAAAATTAATTATTAAAATAAAAAATAAAACAAAAGATAAAAAATTATGTTAATAAATATAAAAATGAAAATAATAAATAAAAATTTACTTAAAAAAATATAAAAAATAATAAAAAAATAAAAACTATAATAAAATATAGATATTCTAAAAATAAGAAAAATAATTTAATAAGATTAAAAAAGATTAAAAAAGTAAACAAGAAAATAAAATTTAATTTAACTGAATGAAAATAAAAATTTTTATTAAAATAAGAAAAACATATTAGACTAATAAAAGCCATATAATAAATAATTAAAAAAAACAAATATAATAATATTTATTAGCTTTATAAGCATTCTAAATATCTTCATGGTAGTTTATAAAATTCTACTAAGTATGCTTTATATTTTATCTTTATGAAATTTTCTTAATTGTATTGCTTAATTACTTTTTCAATAAAACTAAGCATAGTTATTTTATTATAAATTTAGATTTTTTTCAATTAAATCAAAATTATAAATTTCTACATTTATTCTATATCAGAATGCTATTTGAATCTATTAATATAAATTTCTCATTTTATATAAATTTTTTTTGTTTTAATTAATAAAATCCTAAAATTTAGCATAGAAATTTAGAATAATTTATTATTAAGCTTATTTTAAGATATATTGGAAGAAAATATAAAAATGAGATTCATTTTATTTTGTTTTCTTAATTATCTAATTTAACTTGCATGTTTTATTTAAAACTAATATTATCAAACAATATATTTTATTTATATACCTTATTTAAGCTAAGAAATAAAGTGTATGATGATTATAATGATAAAATAAAGCAGACTATATTTACTATCTGTTTTAAGGCGAGCTTTCATAAGAAAATAATTAAATCTACATAGACTTAAATAAATAAAGATAACTAAAATTATAGAAATTATAAATAATCAGATTGATAAATAAATATTAAGCTTACAAATAGTAGCTTAAATTAATTAAATTCATAAAGTTATTTTTATTTTTTATTTTATTTTTTTATATTTTAGCTACTTTAAAATGTGATAATTATTTATTATGGAAATCTGTGATTGGCTTAATGATTTATTTTATTTTTAAATTTTAAAAGCATAATAATAATTTTTAGTTATATAAGAGAAATTTATTATCTAAATTTATTAATACTATTTATATAAAACTTTGATTAAATTATTTTAAAGGTTTATATTCCTAAGAGAGTGATGTTATTAATAGTGAAAATTAATAATAATTTAACAACTAAAATTGAAATTTAAAGATCTTTTTGAAGAATGGAAAGTAAAGAAAGTAAGAAAAGAAGATCAAATAGTGAAAATATAAAGAAAATGTTTATAAGCAAGATAAAAATAGAAAATTAGGTTATATTTATACTCTAAAATTTATTAGAGCTATTTGGCAACAAATAATAAATAAAGCAAAATCTTTATTTTATTAGCTTAATTTATTACTTTAAAGTTTCTTTTCGATATTACGAAAATACTTAGTAATATTTATTTTATTTTATTTCTTTATTATGCACTGATAGAAATATGCTTCGCTATTAAATTAACGTTTCGATATTAAAGTTAAAAAAAAGATCCTTAATATTACAATTTAATTATCTATCAAGCAATTTAATATTTTTATTTAATAATAGAGTTAATTTTCAAATAATTTCAATTATTCCTTTATTATTTAAAGTAACTCTTTTAATAGCTTATGTAGTTATTTAAAATTACTCCGAACCATATAAATTCACTTTGGTACTTAACATGTATAAATGAAAATTTCCTTCTTACTGATATTGGCTATTATAGGCTTTTCTCAAAGTCACAGGATAGATAAGTTCTTTATGGAAAAGTAAAGCTATACTCAAGAAAGACTTAGTACCAAATCTATGAGAGATACAAATGGAAATGTTTATGAAGTAGGTTATTCATAAATTAGTTCTAATAATTAAGATTGCTGAATTAGGAAATAGATAGTTAATGAGTTGAACTATACAAAACTTTCTTAGAGTCAAGCCCAGCTGATTGTAGAGGTTTAAAATTGACTTTAGACAGCAATGATAGACCATATAAAGCGTTTTCGATTGATGGAGGCTCATATGATGCAGGATATATACCAAAAAATCAGTTATGATTGGTGCTTTTTCAGGATCTATTTTTGATAGTTTAGGTTCAGGAGGAGGTCCTAAAGTTTCAGTTCTAGCTGGATTAAGAACTGATAACGGATTTATCGAGCAAGCTACATTTTTAAGAGCGTAACTTTCTGCAGGAAAAGCGAATTCGTACTTAGTTTAAGAAATAATTTTCTGTCAGATTAAGTTTCAGTTTACTCTTAGACTTGGTATAAATCTTTCGATCAAAATTCTTCAAATAATAAGCTCATAGGTTACCCAGAAGCAGGCTTGATAAAAGTAAGTACGGAAGAATTTTTCAAACATTATATTCATTTAGACAGAAATATGACGATAATTACATAGGCTTTAGTTAAAGATCCTTTAACATGTTCAATTTTCTTTTAGGTAGAAGTTAGGCAATGAACTTAATTTGTTTTAATTAAATCCTATCTTTTAAGTACAAATTTAAATAAAAAGCCCAAGTTAATAATTAAATATTGCTTAAGGAATATAATTTAAATTTAAAAATTCGCTAAATGTTTATATATCTTAAGTATTTGTACTCTATGGTTTATTTGTAAAATAATTATTCATTTGATATATTTAATTTATATATTAGAGTCAAAATAACCTTAACTTAATAATAATTATGCTAGTAGCCTTTATTCTAATAAGCTAGATCTCTTATGATTAAACTAATAGTATAAAAAGTATTAACCTTAATTATTCTTAGTATAATATCTTTATATTTTAATTAAGGAAATTATGCAAAGGTAAGTAGGATTTGTTTTAATATTGCTAGTATGGTGCTTTGGTATAATTAATAAGCTTCTTTAGAAACTATCTTTAATTCCTAAGAAAGATAGTAGTATTTAATTTATTGTTGAATATAATTAGATTTAAGTAATAAATAGTATAATATAACTAGCTTTGGAAATAGATAATAAAAATAAAGCTTAATATTAATTTAATATTATAACTACTAATTTAATAGTATCTAGCTAATTTCTAAAATTAGTACTTACATTGATATTAGAATCTAAGAGCTTGTGCTTATAAAATAGTAAATAGTTATAAGTTAAGTTTTAAAGATTCTAATAAAGAGAATAATGAAATGGTTTATTGAATATACTTGTATTAATATTAAATTCTTAGAGTTATATTATATACATTTATCTAATTTACTATTAATTACTCTAATCTACTTCTAAAGCTAATTCTATCATTATATAAAGCAGATATCTAAACTATTTAGATATTATTAGTTATTATATACAATGCTACTTATAGTTACCTATAATCCATAGAGCTATCTAATATTATCTAACCTTTAGAAACTACTACCTATTTACTTAATTGCTTCATTTTTATTTAGAATGTAATTCAATTCTTTTAAGCATGTATCTCATTAAGAAAATCTACTCTTTACATTTATTTAAGAATTTTAAGTTTAAAAGAGGGAAATTAAAAATATTAAGCTATAATACAATTAGAATCATCCTATTTAGATAAAAATTAGAGAATAGCTAAACTTAATTCTAGAATCTAATGACTCTTATATTTTATCCTTTTAGCCTTAAATAGACAAAAGGTATATTTAACTATGCATTATATTATAATCTATAAAGCAAAATAATAATTTAAAAGATTTAAATTAATAAATGATAGCAATAGGAATAAACAAGCTTTAAGATTTATTATAAATTAACTAAGAAAATTAAGAAATTATTATATTTTATATTTTATAAAATAGTCAATCAACTAAAGCTAGACTTATGAATTATTATATAAAAGCGTCTACTTCATTAGGTCTTTTACTAAATTATATTTAATTCTAAGCATATATCATTTTAAGCTTTAAACATCTCTTTAATTAATATTTTGATTCATCATTTCTTTGCAAATAACTTTGAAGCATTTTTAATTAGAAGATATTAATAATCTATTTGCAAATATTTTATACCTAAAGCAGAATCTAATCTAGATTTAAATAAATTAGCTATTAGTTCTTTTTTTTATTTTATTCAAATTCAAAACTATGTAGATAAGACAACAATCTTTCCAAATGTTTGGTAAATAAAAGATATATATAAAGTTAACTATTTTTTAGAGGTATTTTATAAGTGAATAGAGCTATTTCATCCCCAAATTCTTAGTATAAATATACATTTTTAAATTACTATTTAATCTTATAATTTTTTATTCTCATCACTTTATTCACTTTAATTTTAAGAAAGAGGTATATAACGCCTAGTTTTCTTTAAATTATATCTAAAAGTTAAATCATTTATTTAAAATATGACAACAAAAGATTTATTAATCATTTAATAGTTATGTTCACAATATGTTTATTTTAACTTTAATTTAAATGAGATTCATAATAAATTAGAAGAAGAAATAAGCATTTAATAGATGGTACAAATAAATAGGTTTATAAATATCTTAGATGATAAATTATTAGGTAATATTAGCTAGTAGATTAAAGAATAGTATTATATATTTATTCCCATGAAACACATATATAAATAGACCTAATTTTTACTAATATTTTAATTATTTAAAATATTAGTAATGATATACCAATAACCAGAATATTTAATTAAATCATATTTAAAAAAATAATTTAAATTTAAATTTTATAATTTAGATTTAACTTAAATAAAAGATAAGACATGATCAAATTAGTTGAAATAAATATTAATGAATCTTATAATAGATATTTTATGAATAACTTATAAAGATTATTAAATAAAAGTATTTCCTGTATTTTAAAATTAATGTAAGATATCTGAGTTTTCATTGAAAAGATTAAAGTTAAAATTTTAAATAAAATTAATGAAATGTTTCAGATACATTGAAATTATATCTTTCATAATAGCATTTTTACTTTAAGAATAAAAATCATTTTTTCTTAATAAAAAGAAGCTATAAAATTGCTTAATCTATTTTCTATAGCTTAAAATGTAAAAATAATCTTTATTTTTTAAATAAAAACAATTTATAATAAACATCTGGTTTAAATTAATGATATGGTGGTTATCTCTTTTTTAATATAAACTTTTTGTAATAAGATAAAGCACTTCATCTGTTTATAACTCTTTTAAAAAAAATAGAATTTATAAATGATATGCTTAATTAAATAAATTTATTTCTAAACCTTAATCAATAGAATTATCATTATAAGGTACATTGATAACTTTGATAGACTTTGAAACTAAAATTAGATAAAACTAAGAAAAATCTTTAATTATAGATAAAATTTAAATTAATAAAATCTTAAATATAACTAGCAAGTATTATCTAATAATTTGTAAATGAAAGAGATATTTATCTCATAAAGTTAACGAATAGAAATATATAATTATTATTTTTTATTTACAATATAACTAAGATTATATAATTTAATTTATCTATCCTTTATTAAACTAATATTTAATTAGATTTAAAGTTATTAAATATCATATTAACTATTTATTTTATTACAATTAGAATATAATATAGTTATAAGATTTTAAAATAATTAGTTATAGTAAAAAGTTAAATAACCTTGCTTTTATAAATCTATTAAAGTAATAGCTGAAATAATAGTTAAATATAATTTTAAAAGTTAGTTAGATGTTTATTAGTAGATATAATAATTGCATAATAGTTTATTTCAAATAGAATATAATAATAAAGCTATAAATCTCCTAACTCAATAATTAATAGCTTAATATTATATTATATCTATATTTTAATTCTTTCTAACCTTTTATTATATTTATTCTACTATAAAAAAACTTAATCTATCAAACTGAAAAAACTAAAAGTAAAAGGAAATTAAAAGGAAATTAATAATTTAAGAGTCTATTTATTTTATAATTTTAAGAAATAGTGCGATATTAAAATAAACTAAGCTCTAAATAATTATTAATAAGTTAGTAATTAATTTAATAAGTTTAAGCTTTAGATATCTAGATATATAACTTAAACATTAAACAAATTTAATTATATTAATTAATACATTTATATTTAGAACTTCATTTTAGTGAAGATCTGCTTAAATTAGAGAAACAGGCTTTCTTTCTAAATTAAAGTGATTTTTAATTAATGAATAGAATACTTTAATAAGATTAAATAAATTTGAAATTTAGTTCTTAAGAATCGTTATAAGTAAGCAGTTGAAGTAGTTTCTATATAATAATTTAACTATTAAAATATCGATTTCAGAAATGTTTAGCAGCTTAATGATATATACAAAAATAGAATAAGAAACTTAATAATTATTAAATTAGCAAAATTATTAATTAGCATTTAAAAAGCTAATTAAGGTTATTCATTTAATTTAAAAGAAGAATAAAAATATAAGGATGTTCAAACTTTTTAGAGTAAAATAGCTTTTAGATATAAGTGCTATCAATTAAAAATTTTATTTAATTAAACAATTACTTACTAACTTTATAAGCATAAAGGTTTAAGTTTTTAAGATAAAGAATGAATGCTTATTATAATAATAACAATATATAAGTAACATTGTATATAATTAATTAGTTTCTAAGTTAGAATATTTAAAGAAACTAATATCCTATTAATAACAAACAGTGTGGCCGAGTGGTCTAAGGCGCTAGTCTTTCTGGACGTGGGTAAAAATCCCACCGCTGTCATTTTTATTAAAAATAGAGCATTATAATGATAATAATTAAATAAGCTACCAAGCATAAGTAATAACTTTCATAAAATAGTATCATCATATAAGCAAAACCTCTATTATTTATTAAGAACATAAAATGAAACTTTATGATTAAATTAACTTAACTTAAATACTTAGATTATGGATCTTCTATAGAAACTCTATAGAAAGAATAGATATTAGTTAAAATAGTAGTATTAAATAAATGAAGAAAAATAAATTTAATAATTAAATAATGCTATTATTTCTAAAATTGTTAGATAATTAAAAATAACATTATTATCTATATAGTATTCTAACTATTTCTCTTTAAGAGAATATTATTTCAAATTTAAATGGCTATTCTATCTATTTAAAATACATTATAGTTATGCATTATTAACAAATTTTAATTTTTAATAGTTAAATTTGTTAAAATAAATAAATACAAATATATGTTAAATTTATTACGAAATAAGTTAAAAACTTCATAAAATAATTTAGAGTTAAAAAAATTTCATAAAAAAAGGATTCTTAGATTAGTTTTTAAACTAAGTATTCAAATTATAATAATTTTTTTTCATTAAATAAATAATTAAGGAATTTATTGAATAATTAAATTAAATTATAAAATTTACGTAAGAGAAATATAAAAACGTGAACTGATTGCATTTTCTTACAGTAACGCTACTTAAATCACTAGATTCATTCTAAAATTCTTAAATTTTAAAATTAAAGCATATTTAACTTGATTTTTTATATTTATCTTTATAGAAGCAAATTTAAATTTTACCTCTAAAATTTAGCTTATTATTAAATAATTTATGAAGTTTGAATTATTCTTTAATATCTAGAATGTATAATTTTAATTAATTAAAATACTTTTATTCAATTATATTCATATATGGTTTGCCAAGTATTCTATCTTTATTTATTGAATACTTAAAATTGAAATAATTGTAAAGCTAAGATATATTTCATAAGAGGCATTTAGTAAAAATTATTTTAGGATAATTGACTAATTTATTTATTTTTACTTAGATAAAAATAACAAAATTTAACAAAATAACTTTTAGTTGTTATCTTTTTAAGTAACTCTTACTATTTTAAATTTAGCTTACTTAATAGATTTATAGCTCTATTATTTTCTTTAGAGTTGTAATTCTCTTATTGCTTTTTAGATATAATTATGATTAAGTTAACAGAATAATAAGAATATTAAAACAACTTCATATAATTGACTTTCAACCTTGTTTTATGATGCTTAAATTCTTCTGAATTAAAAAATCTCACAATCCTTAATTATTTTAATTATATTAAATAATAGTTATTGCTAAAGTTTAACTTAGGGATGCAAGT
Organism: Loxodes magnus; assembly: GCA_946699065.1. Taxonomy (NCBI): domain Eukaryota; phylum Ciliophora; class Karyorelictea; order Loxodida; family Loxodidae; genus Loxodes; species Loxodes magnus. The sequence goes on from CAMPDV010005285.1 coordinate 14,214, forward strand.
ATACTCTATTAAACTCTAAATAAATTGAATTTTTATTGCTTCATTCAAAAAGTAAGTATCTTTAATTTAATTATATTTGAAAAATTCTTTTGTTTTATCTAGAATAATAGTTCAATTATAATAAGCAAGAATATATCTTTAAGCTTTTAGTTTTATTTTTTATTTTCTAAAGTATAAATCATAGCAATTAAGTAGAATTTTTTATAAGATTATTCTAGTTTTAGAACTTTATTTGTCGTTAATAAATCTTTAAAATAAATTGCAATTCTTAATTTTTTATAACTTAAAATAAAATAAAAAACGTACTATCAACTTTGTGATATAAAAATCCACTATAATTTGTACATGCTTTTTTAAATATTAATTCAAAATAAAAAAAAGTAAAATTTAACATATAACTATAAGAGAAAATAGTTTCCTATTTAAAAAAAAAATTTAAGTTTCTGTTCAGAAATAAAAAATAAAATAAAGCAAAATTTAACTTTTAAACAGTTATGATATATAAATTAATTACATAATAGAGATACTTATTAATGAATGAAGAAAGATAAATATTAAAATATAATCATATTAGCAACTTATAATAAAAATATAATGTTATAATAAAAGCATAAAGAATAAACTTTTAGTTTTTGGTTAATTGGCAAATACTGAGAAAATAAAAATTTTCAAAGAAATAAAAGCTAATATTATAAATAATTGCATAGACTAAAACAAATTAAAAAAAAAAAAATTTTAAATAAAAAGCAAACGAAATTCATAAATAAAATATATAAAATAAGTAAATGTAAAAAATAAATAAAAATTTTCATAATAACTTGTAAAAAAATATATTTTCGAAAATTGTTAAAAGATATCAGAATGAAATAATAAATAGTAAGCAACATTAATAAACCGTAATAAAAAATCATTTAAATCTATGCAATTTAGAAAAATAAAAGAATAAATTTAAAACAAAGATTAAATAAGTTTAAATAAAAATAGAATAGTGAAATTTAAATTTAGATTTAAGTAAATTAAAAATAGTGAGATTTAAATTTAGATTTAAGTAAATTAAAAATAGTTAGATTTAAATTTAGATATAATTTAATTAAAAATATTGAGATTCAAATTTAGATTCAGATTAATTAAAAATAGTGTGATCTAAATTTAGATTTAAGTAACTTAAAAATAGTTAGATTGAAATTTAGATTTAAGTAAATTAAAAATAGTTAGATTTAAATTTAGATTTAAGTAAATAAAAAATAGTGAGATTTAAATTTAGATTCAAGTAAACTAAAAATAGTGAGATTTAAATTTAGATTTAAGTAAATTAAAAATAGTGAGATTTAAATTTAGATTTAAGTAAATAAAAAATAGTGAGATTTAAATTTAGATTTAAATAAATTAAAAATAGTGAGATTTAAATTTAGTTTTAAGTAAATAAAAAATAGTGAGATTTAAATTTAGATTTAAGTAAATAAAAATAGTCAGATTTAAATTTAGATTTAAGTAAATAAAAAATAGTGAGATTTTAATTTAGATTCAAGTAAATAAAAAATATTGAGATTTAAATTTAGATTTAAGTAAATTTAAAATAGTTAGATTTAAATTTAGATTTAAGTAAATAAAAATAGTCAGATTTAAATTTAGATTTAAGTAAATAAAAAATAGTGAGATTTTAATTTAGATTCAAGTAAATAAAAAATATTGAGATTTAAATTTAGATTTAAGTAAATTTAAAATAGTTAGATTTAAATTTAGATTTAAGTAAATTAAAAATAGTGAGATTTAAATTTAGATTTAAGTAAATTTAAAATAGTTAGATTTAAATTTAGATTTAAGTAAATTTAAAATAGTTAGATTTAAATTTAGATTTAAGTAAATAAAAAATAGTTAGATTTAAATTTAGATTTAAGTAAATAAAAAATAGTGAGATTTAAATTTAGATTTAAGTAAATAAAAAATAGTGAGATTTAAATTTAGATTCAAGTAAACTAAAAATAGTTAGATTTAAATTTAGATTTAAGTAAATAAAAAATATTGAGATTTAAATTTAGATTTAAGTAAATTTAAAATAGTTAGATTTAAATTTAGATTTAAGTAAATTTAAAAATAGTAGTTAGATTTAAATTTAGATTTAAGTAAATAAAAAATATTGAGATTTTAATTTAGATTAAAATAAGTAAATAAAAAATAGTGAGATTTAAATTTAGATTTAAGTAAATTTAAAATAGTTAGATTTAAATTTAGATTTAAGTAAATTAAAAATAGTGAGATTTAAATTTAGATTTAAGTAAATTTAAAATAGTTAGATTTAAATTTAGATTTAAGTAAATTTAAAATAGTTAGATTTAAATTTAGATTTAAGTAAATTAAAAATAGTTAGATTTAAATTTAGATTTAAGTAAATAAAAAATAGTGAGATTTAAATTTAGATTTAAGTAAATAAAAAATAGTGAGATTTAAATTTAGATTCAAGTAAACTAAAAATAGTTAGATTTAAATTTAGATTTAAGTAAATTAAAAATAGTTAGAATTAAATTTAGATTTAAGTAAATAAAAAATAGTGAGATTTAAATTTAGATTCAAGTAAACTAAAAATAGTGAGATTTAAATTTAGATTTAAGTAAATTTAAAATAGTGAGATTTAAATTTAGATTTAAGTAAATTAAAAATAGTGAGATTTAAATTTAGATTTAAGTAAATTAAAAATAGTGAGATTTAAATTTAGATTTAAGTAAATTTAAAATAGTTAGATTTAAATTTAGATTTAAGTAAATTTAAAATAGTTAGATTTAAATTTAGATTTAAGTAAATAAAAAATAGTTAGATTTAAATTTAGATTTAAGTAAATTTAAAATAGTTAGATTTAAATTTAGATTTAAGTAAATTTAAAATAGTTAGATTTAAATTTAGATTTAAGTAAATAAAAAATAGTTAGATTTAAATTTAGATTTAAGTAAATAAAAAATAGTTAGATTTAAATTTAGATTTAAGTAAATAAAAAATAGTGAGATTTAAATTTAGATTTAAGTAAATAAAAAATAGTGAGATTTAAATTTAGATTCAAGTAAACTAAAAATAGTGAGATTTAAATTTAGATTTAAGTAAATTAAAAATAGTTAGAATTAAATTTAGATTTAAGTAAATAAAAAATAGTGAGATTTAAATTTAGATTCAAGTAAACTAAAAATAGTGAGATTTAAATTTAGATTTAAGTAAATTAAAAATAGTGAGATTTAAATTTAGATTTAAGTAAATTTAAAATAGTTAGATTTAAATTTAGATTTAAGTAAATTTAAAATAGTTAGATTTAAATTTAGATTTAAGTAAATAAAAAATAGTTAGATTTAAATTTAGATTTAAGTAAATTTAAAATAGTTAGATTTAAATTTAGATTTAAGTAAATTTAAAATAGTTAGATTTAAATTTAGATTTAAGTAAATAAAAAATAGTTAGATTTAAATTTAGATTTAAGTAAATAAAAAATAGTTAGATTTAAATTTAGATTTAAGTAAATAAAAAATAGTGAGATTTAAATTTAGATTTAAGTAAATAAAAAATAGTGAGATTTAAATTTAGATTCAAGTAAACTAAAAATAGTGAGATTTAAATTTAGATTTAAGTAAATTAAAAATAGTTAGAATTAAATTTAGATTTAAGTAAATAAAAAATAGTGAGATTTAAATTTAGATTCAAGTAAACTAAAAATAGTGAGATTTAAATTTAGATTTAAGTAAATAAAAAATAGTGAGATTTAAATTTAGATTTAAGTAAATTTAAAATAGTGAGATTTAAATTTAGATTTAAGTAAATTAAAAATAGTGAGATTTAAATTTAGATTTAAGTAAATTAAAAATAGTTAGATTTAAATTTAGATTTAATTTAATTAAAAATATTGAGATTCAAATTTAGATTCAGATTAATTAAAAATAGTGTGATCTAAATTTAGATTTAATAATAATAATAATAATAATATACTTAAAGTTAGTAGAGTTTTGCATTCTCTGGAATTGCAACCAGTTCCTGCGGACAGTTTTTTTAACGTGGGTGTGATCCACGACCTTTTTATTAAGTGGAAGGTTACCACTGTAACCGTTCAAGTGGTCTTGCAAAAAGCTTTTATTTGTAGATCCCTGTTGGAGTTATTCATAGTTTATTGAGTTGTCTCCATGTTCTTTTCTGCTCTTATTCGTTTATTTTCTTTCATTATCAACAGTTTTTTAAAATATGTTGATTTGATTTGCAACATCAACAAAGTTTGTATTATTGTCTTTATTTCGTTCTTTTTTATGATAATTTATTTTCTATATTTTCTAATCTTTTAATGAAACTTGTAGCAATCATTTCTTTTTCTGGATTCAATTCTGTTTTTAATTCTATTGGTATTTTTTCTATTTCCATTTTTGTGTCGTATTTAAAATTTTATTATGATTAAGTTCAGAGTTATTCTTCCGTTATTAATTTGCTACAAATAAGTTATCTTCTAAGTATTAGTAATTCGTTGTTCTAATCTTCTATGTTACTCATTAGTTCCCGTATTTTTTCGCCTAAGTTGTAAGTTGTTTCTTCATAATTTGAGATTACTTTTTACATTTGGTCTAATTAAATTTAAAGTTTTTGATTAGTTTCGTTTTTAGGTTAACTTATCTCTATTTATCCTACCATAACTTTACCTTCTGAAGAAGAGCTTGACTCCTCCTATTGTTATTATTTTTTCTACATTTCTTTTGCCGCTTTTCTCTTTAGGTTTCTAAGTTAATTTTTTGAGAGTCGAAGAGATTAATCCATTTTTTTCTTTTTTTCTCTATTTTATAATTTAGATTTAAGTAACTTAAAAATAGTTAGATTGAAATTTAGATTTAAGTAAATAAAAAATAGTTAGATTTAAATTTAGATTTAAGTAAATTAAATAGTTAGATTTAAATTTAGATTTAATTTAATTAAAAATAGTGAGATTTAAATTTAGATTTAAGTAAATAAAAAATAGTTAGAATTAACCTTAGATTTAAGTAAATAAAAAATAGTGAGATTTAAATTTAGATTTAAGTAAATTAAAAACAGTGAGATTTAAATTTAGATTTAAGTAAATAAAAAATAGTGAGATTTAAATTTAGATTTAAGTAAGATTAAAATAGTTAGATTTAAATTTAGATTTAAGTAAATTTAAAATAGTTAGATTTAAATTTAGATTTAAGTAAATTAAAAATAGTTAGATTAAAATTTAGATTTAAGTAAATTTAAAATAGTGAGATTTAAATTTAGATTTAAGTAAATAAAAATAGTCAGATTTAAATTTAGATTTATGTAAATTAAAAATAGTGAGATCTAAATTTAGTTTTAAGTAAATAAAAAATAGTGAGATTTAAATTTAGTTTTAAGTAAATAAAAAATAGTGAGATTTAAATTTAGATTTAAGTAAATTAAAAATAGTGAGATTTAAATTTAGTTTTAAGTAAATAAAAAATAGTGAGATTTAAATTTAGATTTAAGTAAATTTAAAATAGTTAGATTTAAATTTAGATTTAAGTAAATAAAAAATAGTTAGATTTAAATTTAGATTTAAGTAAATAAAAAATAGTGAGATTTAAATTTAGATTTAAGTAAATAAAAAATAGTGAGATTTAAATTTAGTTTTAAGTAAATAAAAAATAGTGAGATTTAAATTTAGATTTAAGTAAATAAAAATAGTCAGATTTAAATTTAGATTTATGTAAATTAAAAATAGTGAGATCTAAATTTAGATTTAAGTAAATAAAAAATAGTTAGATTTAAATTTAGATTTAAGTAAATTAAAAATAGTGAGATTTAAATTTTGATTTAAGTAAATAAAAAATAGTGAGATTTAAATTTAGTTTTAAGTAAATAAAAAATAGTTAGAATTAAATTTAGATTTAAGTAAATAAAAAATAGTTAGATTGAAATTTAGATTTAAGTAAATAAAAAATAGTTAGATTTAAATTTAGATTTAAGTAAATAAAAAATAGTGAGATTTAAATTTAGATTTAATTTAATTAAAAATAGTGAGATTTAAATTTTGATTTAAGTAAATAAAAAATAGTGAGATTTAAATTTAGTTTTAAGTAAATAAAAAATAGTTAGAATTAAATTTAGATTTAAGTAAATAAAAAATAGTGAGATTTAAATTTAGATTTAAGTAAATAAAAATAGTCAGATTTAAATTTAGATTTATGTAAATTAAAAATAGTGAGATCTAAATTTATATTTAAGTAAGATTAAAATAGTGAGATTTAAATTTAGATTTAAGTAAATAAAAAATAGTTAGATTTAAATTTAGATTTAAGTAAATAAAAAATAGTTAGAATTAAATTTAGATTTAAGTAAATAAAAAATAGTTAGATTGAAATTTAGATTTAAGTAAATAAAAAATAGTTAGATTTAAATTTAGATTTAAGTAAATAAAAAATAGTGAGATTTAAATTTAGATTTAATTTAATTAAAAATAGTGAGATTTAAATTTAGATTTAAGTAAATAAAAAATAGTGAGATTTAAATTTAGATTTAAGTAAATTAAAAACAGTGAGATTTAAATTTAGATTTAAGTAAATTAAAAATAGTGAGATTTAAATTTAGATTTAAGTAAATTAAAAATAGTGAGATTTAAATTTAGTTTTAAGTAAATAAAAAATAGTGAGATTTAAATTTAGATTTAAGTAAATAAAAAATAGTTAGATTTAAATTTAGATTTAAGTAAATTTAAAATAGTGAGATTTAATTTTAGATTTAAGTAAATTTAAAATAGTTAGATTTAAATTTAGATTTAAGTAAATTAAAAATAGTTAGATTTAAATTTAGATTTAATTTAATTAAAAATAGTGAGATTTAAATTTAGATTTAAGTAAATAAAAAATAGTTAGATTTAAATTTAGATTTAAGTAAATTAAAAATAGTTAGATTTAAATTTAGATTTAAGTAAATTAAAAATAAGTTAGATTTAAATTTAGATTCAAGTAAATAAAAAATAGTGAGATTTAAATTTAGATTTAAGTAAATTTAAAATAGTTAGATTTAAATTTAGATTTAAGTAAATTTAAAATAGTGAGATTTAAATTTAGATTTAAGTAAATTTAAAATAGTTAGATTTAAATTTAGATTTAAGTAAATAAAAAATAGTTAGATTTAAATTTAGATTTAAGTAAATAAAAAATAGTGAGATTGAAATTTAGATTTAAGTAAATTTAAAATAGTTAGATTTAAATTTAGATTTAAGTAAATTTAAAATAGTGAGATTTAAATTTAGATTTAAGTAAATTTAAAATAGTTAGATTTAAATTTAGATTTAAGTAAATAAAAAATAGTTAGATTTAAATTTAGATTTAAGTAAATAAAAAATAGTTAGATTTAAATTTATCTTTAAGTAAATTAAATAGTTAGATTTAAATTTAGATTTAATTTAATTAAAAATAGTGAGATTTAAATTTAGATTTAAGTAAATAAAAAATAGTTAGAATTAACCTTAGATTTAATTTAATTAAAAATAGTGAGATTTAAATTTAGATTTAAGTAAATTAAAAACAGTGAGATTTAAATTTAGATTTAAGTAAATAAAAAATAGTGAGATTTAAATTTAGATTTAAGTAAGATTAAAATAGTTAGATTTAAATTTAGATTTAAGTAAATTAAAAATAGTTAGATTAAAATTTAGATTTAAGTAAATTTAAAATAGTGAGATTTAAATTTAGATTTAAGTAAATAAAAATAGTCAGATTTAAATTTAGATTTATGTAAATTAAAAATAGTGAGATTTAAATTTAGATTTAAGTAAATTAAAAATAAGTTAGATTTAAATTTAGATTTAATTTAATTAAAAATAATGTGATCTAAATTTAGATTTAAGTAACTTAAAATAGTTAGATTTAAATTAAGATTTAAGTAAATAAAAAATAGTTAGATTTAAATTTAGATTTAAGTAAATAAAAAATAGTTAGATTTAAATTTAGATTTAAGTAAATAAAAAATAGTGAGATTTAAATTTAGATTTAAGTAAATTTAAAATAGTTAGATTTAAATTTAGATTTAAGTAAATAAAAAATAGTTAGATTTAAATTTAGATTTAAGTAAATAAAAAATAGTGAGATTTAAATTTAGATTTAAGTAAATAAAAAATAGTGAGATTTAAATTTAGTTTTAAGTAAATAAAAAATAGTGAGATTTAAATTTAGATTTAAGTAAATAAAAATAGTCAGATTTAAATTTAGATTTATGTAAATTAAAAATAGTGAGATCTAAATTTAGATTTAAGTAAATTAAAAATAGTTAGATTTAAATTTAGATTTAAGTAAATTAAAAATAGTGAGATTTAAATTTTGATTTAAGTAAATAAAAAATAGTGAGATTTAAATTTAGTTTTAAGTAAATAAAAAATAGTTAGAATTAAATTTAGATTTAAGTAAATAAAAAATAGTTAGATTGAAATTTAGATTTAAGTAAATAAAAAATAGTTAGATTTAAATTTAGATTTAAGTAAATAAAAAATAGTGAGATTTAAATTTAGATTTAATTTAATTAAAAATAGTGAGATTTAAATTTTGATTTAAGTAAATAAAAAATAGTGAGATTTAAATTTAGTTTTAAGTAAATAAAAAATAGTTAGAATTAAATTTAGATTTAAGTAAATAAAAAATAGTGAGATTTAAATTTAGATTTAAGTAAATAAAAATAGTCAGATTTAAATTTAGATTTATGTAAATTAAAAATAGTGAGATCTAAATTTATATTTAAGTAAGATTAAAATAGTGAGATTTAAATTTAGATTTAAGTAAATAAAAAATAGTTAGATTTAAATTTAGATTTAAGTAAATAAAAAATAGTTAGAATTAAATTTAGATTTAAGTAAATAAAAAATAGTTAGATTGAAATTTAGATTTAAGTAAATAAAAAATAGTTAGATTTAAATTTAGATTTAAGTAAATAAAAAATAGTGAGATTTAAATTTAGATTTAATTTAATTAAAAATAGTGAGATTTAAATTTAGATTTAAGTAAATAAAAAATAGTGAGATTTAAATTTAGATTTAAGTAAATAAAAATAGTCAGATTTAAATTTAGATTTATGTAAATTAAAAATAGTGAGATCTAAATTTATATTTAAGTAAATAAAAAATAGTTAGATTTAAATTTAGATTTAAGTAAATTTAAAATAGTGAGATTTAAATTTAGATTTAAGTAAATTTAAAATAGTTAGATTTAAATTTAGATTTAAGTAAATTAAAAATAGTTAGATTTAAATTTAGATTTAATTTAATTAAAAATAGTGAGATTTAAATTTAGATTTAAGTAAATAAAAAATAGTTAGATTTAAATTTAGATTTAAGTAAATTAAAAATAGTTAGATTTAAATTTAGATTTAAGTAAATTAAAAATAGTTAGATTTAAATTTAGATTCAAGTAAATAAAAAATAGTGAGATTTAAATTTAGATTTAAGTAAATTTAAAATAGTTAGATTTAAATTTAGATTTAAGTAAATTTAAAATAGTGAGATTTAAATTTAGATTTAAGTAAATTTAAAATAGTTAGATTTAAATTTAGATTTAAGTAAATAAAAAATAGTTAGATTTAAATTTAGATTTAAGTAAATAAAAAATAGTTAGATTTAAATTTAGATTTAAGTAAATTAAAAATAGTTAGATTTAAATTTAGATTTAAGTAAATTAAAAATAGTGAGATTTAAATTTAGTTTTAAGTAAATAAAAAATAGTGAGATTTAAATTTAGATTTAAGTAAATTAAAAATAGTGAGATTTAAATTTAGATTTAAGTAAATAAAAAATAGTGAGATTTAAATTTAGATTTAAGTAAATTTAAAATAGTGAGATTTAAATTTAGATTTAAGTAAATTAAAAATAGTGAGATTTAAATTTAGATTTAATTTAATTAAAAATAGTGAGATTTAAATTTAGATTTAAGTAAATAAAAAATAGTTAGAATTAAATTTAGATTTAATTTAATTAAAAATAGTTAGATTTAAATTTAGATTTAAGTAAATTAAAAATAGTTAGATTTAAATTTAGATTTAAGTAAATTAAAAATAAGTTAGATTTAAATTTAGATTCAAGTAAATAAAAAATAGTGAGATTTAAATTTAGAATTAATTTAAATAAAAAATAGTTAGATTTAAATTTAGATTTAAGTAAATTAAAAATAGTTAGATTTAAATTTAGATTTAAGTAAATAAAAAATAGATAGATTTAAATTTATATTTAAGTAAATTAAAAATAGTTAGATTTAAATTTAGATTTAAGTAAATTAAAAATAAGTTAGATTTAAATTTAGATTCAAGTAAATAAAAAATAGTGAGATTTAAATTTATATTTAAGTAAATAAAAAATAGTTAGATTTAAATTTAGATTTAAGTAAATTTAAAATAGTGAGATTTAAATTTAGATTTAAGTAAATTTAAAATAGTTAGATTTAAATTTAGATTTAAGTAAATTAAAAATAGTTAGATTTAAATTTAGATTTAATTTAATTAAAAATAGTTAGATTTAAATTTAGATTTAAGTAAATTTAAAATAGTTAGATTTAAATTTATATTTAAGTAAGATTAAAATAGCGAGATTTAAATTTAGATTTAAGTAAATTTAAAATAGTTAGATTTAAATTTAGATTTAAGTAAGATTAAAATAGTTAGATTTAAATTTAGATTTAAGTAAATTTAAAATAGTGAGATTTAAATTTAGATTTAAGTAAATTAAAAATAGTGAGATTTAAATTTAGTTTTAAGTAAATAAAAAATAGTGAGATTTAAATTTAGATTTAAGTAAATTTAAAATAGTGAGATTTAAATTTAGATTTAAGTAAATAAAAAATAGTGAGATTTAAATTTAGATTTAAGTAAATAAAAAATAGTGAGAAAATTTAGATTTAGTAAATAAAAAATAGTGAGATTTAAATTTAGATTTAAGTAAATTTAAAATAGTGAGATTTAAATTTAGATTTAAGTAAATTTAAAATAGTTAGATTTAAATTTAGATTTAAGTAAATAAAAAATAGTTAGATTTAAATTTAGATTTAAGTAAATAAAAAATAGTTAGATTTAAATTTAGATTTAAGTAAATTTAAAATAGTTAGATTTAAATTTAGATTTAAGTAAATTAAAAATAGTTAGATTTAAATTTAGATTTAATTTAATTAAAAATAGTGAGATTTAAATTTAGATTTAAGTAAATAAAAAATAGTTAGAATTAAATTTAGATTTAATTTAATTAAAAATAGTGAGATTGAAATTTAGATTTAAGTAAATAAAAAATAGTTAGATTTAAATTTAGATTTAAGTAAATTAAAAATAGTGAGATTTAAATTTAGATTTAAGTAAATTAAAAATAAGTTAGATTTAAATTTAGATTCAAGTAAATAAAAAATAGTGAGATTTAAATTTAGATTTAAGTAAATTTAAAATAGTTAGATTTAAATTTAGATTTAAGTAAATTTAAAATAGTTAGATTTAAATTTAGATTTAAGTAAATTTAAAATAGTTAGATTTAAATTTAGATTTAAGTAAATAAAAAATAGTTAGATTTAAATTTAGATTTAAGTAAATAAAAAATAGTTAGATTTAAATTTAGATTTAAGTAAATTTAAAATAGTTAGATTTAAATTTAGATTTAAGTAAATTAAAAATAGTTAGATTTAAATTTAGATTTAATTTAATTAAAAATAGTGAGATTTAAATTTAGATTTAAGTAAATAAAAAATAGATAGATTTAAATTTAGATTTAAGTAAGATTAAAATAGTTAGATTTAAATTTAGATTTAAGTAAATTTAAAATAGTTAGATTTAAATTTAGATTTAAGTAAATTAAAAATAGTTAGATTTGAATTTAGAATTAATTTAAATAAAAAATAGTTAGATTTAAATTTAGATTTAAGTAAATAAAAAATAGTCAGATTTAAATTTAGATTTAAGTAAATAAAAAATAAGTTAGATTTAAATTTAGATTTAAGTAAATAAAAAATAGTGAGATTTAAATTTAGATTTAAGTAAATTTAAAATAGTTAGATTTAAATTTAGATTTAAGTAAATTTAAAATAGTTAGATTTAAATTTAGATTTAAGTAAATTTAAAATAGTGAGATTTAAATTTAGATTTAAGTAAATTTAAAATAGTTAGATTTAAATTTAGATTTAAGTAAATTTAAAATAGTTAGATTTAAATTTAGATTTAAGTAAATTTAAAATAGTTAGATTTAAATTTAGATTTAAGTAAATAAAAAATAGTTAGATTTAAATTTAGATTTAAGTAAATAAAAAATAGTGAGATTTAAATTTAGATTTAAGTAAATTAAAAATAGTCAGATTTAAATTTAGATTTAAGTAAATAAAAAATAGATAGATTTAAATTTATATTTAAGTAAGATTAAAATAGTGAGATTTAAATTTAGATTTAAGTAAGATTAAAATAGTGAGATTTAAATTTAGATTTAAGTAAATAAAAAATAGTTAGATTTAAATTTAGATTTAAGTAAGATTAAAATAGTTAGATTTAAATTTAGATTTAAGTAAATTTAAAATAGTTAGATTTAAATTTAGATTTAAGTAAATTAAAAATAGTTAGATTTGAATTTAGAATTAATTTAAATAAAAAATAGTTAGATTTAAATTTAGATTTAAGTAAATTAAAAATAGTTAGATTTAAATTTAGATTTAAGTAAATTAAAAATAAGTTAGATTTAAATTTAGATTCAAGTAAATAAAAAATAGTGAGATTTAAATTTAGATTTAAGTAAATAAAAAATAGTTAGATTGAAATTTAGATTTAAGTAAATAAAAAATAGTTAGATTTAAATTTAGATTTAAGTAAATTAAAAATAGTTAGATTTAAATTTAGATTTAAGTAAATAAAAAATAGTTAGATTTAAATTTAGATTTAAGTAAATTAAAAATAGTTAGATTTAAATTTAGATTTAAGTAAATTAAAAATAAGTTAGATTTAAATTTAGATTTAAGTAAATAAAAAATAGTTAGATTTAAATTTAGATTTAATTTAATTAAAAATATTGAGATTCAAATTTAGATTCAGATTAATTAAAAATAGTGTGATCTAAATTTAGATTTAAGTAAATTTAAAATAGTGAGATTTAAATTTAGATTTAAGTAAATAAAAAATAGTTAGATTTAAATTTAGATTTAAGTAAATAAAAAATAGTGAGATTTAAATTTAGATAAAAGTAAATTAAAAACAGTGAGATTTA
>CAMPDV010005286.1:0-27136 GCA_946699065.1 Loxodes magnus
ACTTCACTTTTCTTAGAAATCTTATCTCTCTTTCATATTTTCTATCATCACTTTCAATTACCTAACTCACACTCTCTAGTACTGCTTTTCTACTTCACTTTCTTAGAAATCTTATCTCTCTTTCTCATTTTCTATTATTACTTTCAATTACCTAACTCACACTCTTTTACTTGCTTTTCGACTTCACTTTTCTTAGAAATGTTATCTCTCTTTCTCATTTTCTATTATTACTTTCAATTACCTAACTCAGACTCTTTTACTTGCTTTTCTACTTCACTTTTCTTAGAAATCTTATCTCTCTTTCTCATTTTCTATTATTACTTTCAATTACCTAACTCACACTCTTTTACTTGCTTTTCTACTTCACTTTTCTTAGAAATCTTATCTCTCTTTCTCATTTTCTATTATTACTTTCAATTACCTAACTCACACTCTTTTACTTGCTTTTCTACTTCACTTTTCTTAGAAATCCTATCTCTCTTTCTCATTTTCTATTATTACTTTCAATTACCTAACTCAGACTCTTTTACTTGCTTTTCTACTTCACTTTTCTCAGAAATCTCATCTCTCCCTCTCATTTTCTATCATCACTTTCAATTACCTAACTCACACTCTTTAATTGCCTTTCTACTTCACTTTTCTTAGAAATCTTATCTCTCTTTCTCATTTTCTATTATTACTTTCAATTACCTAACTCAGACTCTTTTACTTGCTTTTCTACTTCACTTTTCATTCAAATCTCATCTCTCTTTCTCATTTTCTATCATCACTTTCAATTACCTAACTCACACTCTTTTACTTGCTTTTCTACTTCACTTTTCTTAGAAATCTTATCTCTCTTTCTCATTTTCTATTATTACTTTCAATTACCTAACTCACACTCTTTTACTTGCTTTTCTACTTCACTTTTCTCAGAAATCTCATCTCTCCCCTCTCATTTTCTATCATCACTTTCAATTACCTAACTCACACTCTTTTACTTGCTTTTCTACTTCACTTTTCTTAGAAATCTTATCTCTCTTTCTCATTTTCTATTATTACTTTCAATTACCTAACTCACACTCTTTTACTTGCTTTTCTACTTCACTTTTCTTAGAAATCTTATCTCTCTTTCTCATTTTCTATTATTACTTTCAATTACCTAACTCAGACTCTTTTACTTGCTTTTCTACTTCACTTTTCTTAGAAATCTTATCTCTCTTTCTCATTTTCTATTATTACTTTCAATTACCTAACTCACACTCTTTTACTTCCTTTTCTACTTCACTTTTCTCAGAAATCTCATCTCTCCCTCTCATTTTCTATCATCACTTTCAATTACCTAACTCACACTCTTTAATTGCCTTTCTACTTCACTTTTCTTAGAAATCTTATCTCTCTTTCTCATTTTCTATCATCACTTTCAATTACCTAACTCACACTCTTTTACTTGCTTTTCTACTTCACTTTTCTTAAAAATCTCATCTCTCTTTCTCATTTTCTATCATCACTTTCAATTACCTAACTCACACTCTTTTACTTGCTTTTCTACTTCACTTTTCTTAGAAATCTTATCTCTCTTTCTCATTTTCTATTATTACTTTCAATTACCTAACTCAGACTCTTTTACTTGCTTTTCTACTTCACTTTTCTTAGAAATCTCATCTCTCTTTCTCATTTTCTATCATCACTTTCAATTACCTAACTCACACTCTTTTACTTGCTTTTCTACTTCACTTTTCTTAGAAATCTCATCTCTCCCTCTCATTTTCTATCATCACTTTCAATTACCTAACTCACACTCTTTAATTGCTTTTCTACTTCACTTTTCTTAGAAATGTTATCTCTCTTTCTCATTTTCTATTATTACTTTCAATTACCTAACTCAGACTCTTTTACTTGCTTTTCTACTTCACTTTTCTTAGAAATCTCATCTCTCTTTCTCATTTTCTATCATCACTTTCAATTACCTAACTCACACTCTTTTACTTGCTATTCGACTTCACTTTTCTTAGAAATCTCATCTCTCTTTCTCATTTTCTATTATTACTTTCAATTACCTAACTCACACTCTTTTACTTGCTTTTCTACTTCACTTTTCTTAGAAATCTCATCTCTCTTTCTCATTTTCTATCATCACTTTCAATTACCTAACTCACACTCTTTTACTTGCTTTTCGACTTCACTTTTCTTAGAAATCTTATCTCTCTTTCTCATTTTCTATTATTACTTTCAATTACCTAACTCACACTCTTTTACTGCTTTTCTACTTCACTTTTCTTAGAAATCTCATCTCTCTTTCTCATTTTCTATTATTACTTTCAATTACCTAACTCACACTCTTTTACTTGCTTTTCTACTTCACTTTTCTCAGAAATCTCATCTCTCCCTCTCATTTTCTATCATCACTTTCAATTACCTAACTCACACTCTTTAATTGCCTTTCTACTTCACTTTTCTTAGAAATCTTATCTCTCTTTCTCATTTTCTATTATCACTTTCAATTACCTAACTCACATTCTTTTACTTGCTTTTCTACTTCACTTTTCTTAGAAATCTCATCTCTCTTACTCATTTTCTATTATTACTTTCAATTACCTAACTCACACTCTTTTACTTCCTTTTCTACTTCACTTTTCTTAGAAATCTTATCTCTCTTTCTCATTTTCTATCATCACTTTCAATTACCTAACTCACACTCTTTTACTTGCTTTTCTACTTCACTTTTCCTTCAAATCTCATCTCTCTTTCTCATTTTCTATCATCACTTTCAATTACCTAACTCAGACTCTTTTACTTGCTTTTCTACTTCACTTTTCTTTCAAATCTCATCTCTCTTTCTCATTTTCTATTATTACTTTCAATTACCTAACTCACACTCTTTTACTTGCTTTTCTACTTCACTTTTCTTAGAAATCTTATCTCTCTTTCTCATTTTCTATCATCACTTTCAATTACCTAACTCACACTCTTTTACTTGCTTTTCTACTTCACTTTTCTTAGAAATCTCATCTCTCTTTCTCATTTTCTATTATTACTTTCAATTACCTAACTCACACTCTTTAATTGCTTTTCTACTTCACTTTTCTTAGAAATGTTATCTCTCTTTCTCATTTTCTATTATTACTTTCAATTACCTAACTCAGACTCTTTTACTTGCTTTTCTACTTCACTTTTCATTCAAATCTCATCTCTCTTTCTCATTTTCTATCATCACTTTCAATTACCTAACTCACACTCTTTTACTTGCTATTCGACTTCACTTTTCTTAGAAATCTCATCTCTCTTTCTCATTTTCTATTATTACTTTCAATTACCTAACTCACACTCTTTTACTTGCTTTTCTACTTCACTTTTCTTAGAAATCTTATCTCTCTTTCTCATTTTCTATTATTACTTTCAATTACCTAACTCACACTCTTTAATTGCCTTTCTACTTCACTTTTCTTAGAAATCTTATCTCTCTTTCTCATTTTCTATTATTACTTTCAATTACCTAACTCACACTCTTTTACTTGCTTTTCTACTTCACTTTTCTTAGAAATCTTATCTCTCTTTCTCATTTTCTATCATCACTTTCAATTACCTATCTCACACTCTTTTACTTGCTTTTCTACTTCACTTTTCTTAGAAATCTCATCTCTCTTTCTCATTTTCTATCATCACTTTCAATTACCTAACTCACACTCTTTTACTTGCTTTTCTACTTCACTTTTCTTAAAAATCTCATCTCTCTTACTCATTTTCTATTATTACTTTCAATTACCTAACTCACACTCTTTTACTTGCTTTTCTACTTCACTTTTCTTAGAAATCTTATCTCTCTTTCTCATTTTCTATTATTACTTTCAATTACCTAACTCACACTCTTTTACTTGCTTTTCTACTTCACTTTTCTTAGAAATCCTATCTCTCTTTCTCATTTTCTATTATTACTTTCAATTACCTAACTCACACTCTTTTACTTGCTTTTCGACTTCACTTTTCTTAGAAATCTCATTTCTCTTACTCATTTTCTATTATTACTTTCAATTACCTAACTCACACTCTCTAGTACTGCTTTTCTACTTCACTTTCTTAGAAATCTTATCTCTCTTTCTCATTTTCTATTATTACTTTCAATTACCTAACTCACACTCTTTTACTTGCTTTTCGACTTCACTTTTCTTAGAAATGTTATCTCTCTTTCTCATTTTCTATTATTACTTTCAATTACCTAACTCAGACTCTTTTACTTGCTTTTCTACTTCACTTTTCTTAGAAATCTTATCTCTCTTTCTCATTTTCTATTATTACTTTCAATTACCTAACTCACACTCTTTTACTTGCTTTTCTACTTCACTTTTCTTAGAAATCTTATCTCTCTTTCTCATTTTCTATTATTACTTTCAATTACCTAACTCACACTCTTTTACTTGCTTTTCTACTTCACTTTTCTTAGAAATCTTATCTCTCTTTCTCATTTTCTATTATTACTTTCAATTACCTAACTCAGACTCTTTTACTTGCTTTTCTACTTCACTTTTCTCAGAAATCTCATCTCTCCCTCTCATTTTCTATCATCACTTTCAATTACCTAACTCACACTCTTTAATTGCTTTTCTACTTCACTTTTCTTAGAAATCTTATCTCTCTTTCTCATTTTCTATCATCACTTTCAATTACCTAACTCACACTCTTTTACTTGCTTTTCTACTTCACTTTTCTTAGAAATCTTATCTCTCTTTCTCATTTTCTATTGTTACTTTCAATTACCTAACTCACACTCTTTTACTTGCTTTTCTACTTCACTTTTCTTAGAAATCTCATCTCTCTTTCTCATTTTCTATCATCACTTTCAATTACCTAACTCACACTCTTTTACTTGCTTTTCTACTTCACTTTTCTTTCAAATCTCATCTCTCTTTCTCATTTTCTATTATTACTTTCAATTACCTAACTCACACTCTCTAGTACTGCTTTTCTACTTCACTTATCTTAGAAATCTTATCTCTCTTTCTCATTTTCTATTATTACTTTCAATTACCTAACTCAGACTCTTTTACTTGCTTTTCTACTTCACTTTTCTTAGAAATCTCATCTCTCTTTCTCATTTTCTATTATTACTTTCAATTACCTAACTCACACTCTTTTACTTGCTTTTCTACTTCACTTATCTTAGAAATGTTATCTCTCTTTCTCATTTTCTATTATTACTTTCAATTACCTAACTCACACTCTCTAGTACTGCTTTTCTACTTCACTTATCTTAGAAATCTCATCTCTCTTTCTCATTTTCTATCATCACTTTCAATTACCTAACTCACACTCTTTTACTTGCTTTTCTACTTCACTTATCTTAGAAATGTTATCTCTCTTTCTCATTTTCTATTATTACTTTCAATTACCTAACTCACACTCTCTAGTACTGCTTTTCTACTTCACTTTTCTTAGAAATCTTATCTCTCTTTCTCATTTTCTATTATTACTTTCAATTACCTAACTCACACTCTTTTACTTGCTTTTCTACTTCACTTTTCTTAGAAATCTTATCTCTCCCTCTCATTTTCTATCATCACTTTCAATTACCTAACTCACACTCTTTAATTGCTTTTCTACTTCACTTTTCTTAGAAATCTTATCTCTCTTTCTCATTTTCTATTATTACTTTCAATTACCTAACTCACACTCTTTTACTTGCTTTTCTACTTCACTTTTCTTAGAAATCTTATCTCTCTTTCTCATTTTCTATTATTACTTTCAATTACCTAACTCAGACTCTTTTACTTGCTTTTCTACTTCACTTTTCTTAGAAATCTTATCTCTCTTTCTCATTTTCTATCATCACTTTCAATTACCTAACTCACACTCTTTTACTTGCTTTTCTACTTCACTTTTCTTAGAAATCTCATCTCTCTTTCTCATTTTCTATTATTACTTTCAATTACCTAACTCACACTCTTTTACTTGCTTTTCTACTTCACTTTTCTCAGAAATCTCATCTCTCCCTCTCATTTTCTATCATCACTTTCAATTACCTAACTCACACTCTTTAATTGCTTTTCTACTTCACTTTTCTTAGAAATCTTATCTCTCTTTCTCATTTTCTATCATCACTTTCAATTACCTAACTCACACTCTTTTACTTGCTTTTCTACTTCACTTTTCTTAGAAATCTTATCTCTCTTTCTCATTTTCTATTATTACTTTCAATTACCTAACTCAGACTCTTTTACTTGCTTTTCTACTTCACTTTTCTTAGAAATCTTATCTCTCTTTCTCATTTTCTATTATTACTTTCAATTACCTAACTCACACTCTTTTACTTGCTTTTCTACTTCACTTTTCTTAGAAATCTTATCTCTCTTTCTCATTTTCTATTATTACTTTCAATTACCTAACTCACACTCTTTTACTTGCTTTTCTACTTCACTTTTCTTAGAAATCTTATCTCTCTTTCTCATTTTCTATTATTACTTTCAATTACCTAACTCAGACTCTTTTACTTGCTTTTCTACTTCACTTTTCTCAGAAATCTCATCTCTCCCTCTCATTTTCTATCATCACTTTCAATTACCTAACTCACACTCTTTAATTGCTTTTCTACTTCACTTTTCTTAGAAATCTTATCTCTCTTTCTCATTTTCTATTATTACTTTCAATTACCTAACTCACACTCTTTTACTTGCTTTTCTACTTCACTTTTCTTAGAAATCTTATCTCTCTTTCTCATTTTCTATTATTACTTTCAATTACCTAACTCAGACTCTTTTACTTGCTTTTCTACTTCACTTTTCTCAGAAATCTCATCTCTCCCTCTCATTTTCTATCATCACTTTCAATTACCTAACTCACACTCTTTAATTGCCTTTCTACTTCACTTTTCTTAGAAATCTTATCTCTCTTTCTCATTTTCTATTATTACTTTCAATTACCTAACTCACACTCTTTTACTTGCTTTTCTACTTCACTTTTCTTAGAAATGTTATCTCTCTTTCTCATTTTCTATTATTACTTTCAATTACCTAACTCACACTCTCTAGTACTGCTTTTCTACTTCACTTTTCTTAGAAATCTTATCTCTCTTTCTCATTTTCTATCATCACTTTCAATTACCTAACTCACACTCTTTTACTTGCTTTTCTACTTCACTTTTCTTAGAAATCTTATCTCTCTTTCTCATTTTCTATTGTTACTTTCAATTACCTAACTCACACTCTTTTACTTGCTTTTCTACTTCACTTTTCTTAGAAATCTCATCTCTCTTTCTCATTTTCTATCATCACTTTCAATTACCTAACTCACACTCTTTTACTTGCTTTTCTACTTCACTTTTCTTTCAAATCTCATCTCTCTTTCTCATTTTCTATTATTACTTTCAATTACCTAACTCACACTCTCTAGTACTGCTTTTCTACTTCACTTATCTTAGAAATCTTATCTCTCTTTCTCATTTTCTATTATTACTTTCAATTACCTAACTCAGACTCTTTTACTTGCTTTTCTACTTCACTTTTCTTAGAAATCTCATCTCTCTTTCTCATTTTCTATTATTACTTTCAATTACCTAACTCACACTCTTTTACTTGCTTTTCTACTTCACTTATCTTAGAAATGTTATCTCTCTTTCTCATTTTCTATTATTACTTTCAATTACCTAACTCACACTCTCTAGTACTGCTTTTCTACTTCACTTATCTTAGAAATCTCATCTCTCTTTCTCATTTTCTATCATCACTTTCAATTACCTAACTCACACTCTTTTACTTGCTTTTCTACTTCACTTTTCTTAGAAATCCTATCTCTCTTTCTCATTTTCTATTATTACTTTCAATTACCTAACTCACACTCTTTTACTTGCTTTTCTACTTCACTTTTCTTAGAAATCTTATCTCTCTTTCTCATTTTCTATTATTACTTTCAATTACCTAACTCACACTCTTTTACTTGCTTTTCTACTTCACTTTTCTTAGAAATCTTATCTCTCTTTCTCATTTTCTATTATTACTTTCAATTACCTAACTCACACTCTTTTACTTGCTTTTCTACTTCACTTTTCTTAGAAATCTTATCTCTCTTTCTCATTTTCTATCATCACTTTCAATTACCTAACTCAGACTCTTTTACTTGCTTTTCTACTTCACTTTTCTCAGAAATCTCATCTCTCCCTCTCATTTTCTATTATTACTTTCAATTACCTAACTCACACTCTTTTACTTGCTTTTCTACTTCACTTTTCTTAGAAATCTTATCTCTCTTTCTCATTTTCTATCATCACTTTCAATTACCTAACTCACACTCTTTTACTTGCTTTTCTACTTCACTTTTCTTAGAAATCTC
Source organism: Loxodes magnus (assembly GCA_946699065.1). Classification (NCBI taxonomy): domain Eukaryota; phylum Ciliophora; class Karyorelictea; order Loxodida; family Loxodidae; genus Loxodes; species Loxodes magnus. The sequence continues at coordinate 8,299 of CAMPDV010005286.1, forward strand.
ATCTCTCTTTCTCATTTTCTATTATTACTTTCAATTACCTAACTCACACTCTTTTACTGCTTTTCTACTTCACTTTTCTTAGAAATCTTATCTCTCTTTCTCATTTTCTATCATCACTTTCAATTACCTAACTCACACTCTTTAATTGCTTTTCTACTTCACTTTTCTTAGAAATGTTATCTCTCTTTCTCATTTTCTATTATTACTTTCAATTACCTAACTCAGACTCTTTTACTTGCTTTTCTACTTCACTTTTCATTCAAATCTCATCTCTCTTTCTCATTTTCTATCATCACTTTCAATTACCTAACTCACACTCTTTTACTTGCTATTCGACTTCACTTTTCTTAGAAATCTCATCTCTCTTTCTCATTTTCTATTATTACTTTCAATTACCTAACTCACACTCTTTTACTTGCTTTTCTACTTCACTTTTCTTAGAAATCTTATCTCTCTTTCTCATTTTCTATTATTACTTTCAATTACCTAACTCACACTCTTTAATTGCCTTTCTACTTCACTTTTCTTAGAAATCTTATCTCTCTTTCTCATTTTCTATTATTACTTTCAATTACCTAACTCACACTCTTTTACTTGCTTTTCTACTTCACTTTTCTTAGAAATCTTATCTCTCTTTCTCATTTTCTATCATCACTTTCAATTACCTATCTCACACTCTTTTACTTGCTTTTCTACTTCACTTTTCTTAGAAATCTCATCTCTCTTTCTCATTTTCTATCATCACTTTCAATTACCTAACTCACACTCTTTTACTTGCTTTTCTACTTCACTTTTCTTAAAAATCTCATCTCTCTTACTCATTTTCTATTATTACTTTCAATTACCTAACTCACACTCTTTTACTTGCTTTTCTACTTCACTTTTCTTAGAAATCTTATCTCTCTTTCTCATTTTCTATTATTACTTTCAATTACCTAACTCACACTCTTTTACTTGCTTTTCTACTTCACTTTTCTTAGAAATCTCATCTCTCTTACTCATTTTCTATTATTACTTTCAATTACCTAACTCACACTCTTTTACTTGCTTTTCGACTTCACTTTTCTTAGAAATCTCATTTCTCTTACTCATTTTCTATTATTACTTTCAATTACCTAACTCACACTCTCTAGTACTGCTTTTCTACTTCACTTTCTTAGAAATCTTATCTCTCTTTCTCATTTTCTATTATTACTTTCAATTACCTAACTCACACTCTTTTACTTGCTTTTCGACTTCACTTTTCTTAGAAATGTTATCTCTCTTTCTCATTTTCTATTATTACTTTCAATTACCTAACTCAGACTCTTTTACTTGCTTTTCTACTTCACTTTTCTTAGAAATCTTATCTCTCTTTCTCATTTTCTATTATTACTTTCAATTACCTAACTCACACTCTTTTACTTGCTTTTCTACTTCACTTTTCTTAGAAATCTTATCTCTCTTTCTCATTTTCTATTATTACTTTCAATTACCTAACTCACACTCTTTTACTTGCTTTTCTACTTCACTTTTCTTAGAAATCTTATCTCTCTTTCTCATTTTCTATTATTACTTTCAATTACCTAACTCAGACTCTTTTACTTGCTTTTCTACTTCACTTTTCTCAGAAATCTCATCTCTCCCTCTCATTTTCTATCATCACTTTCAATTACCTAACTCACACTCTTTAATTGCTTTTCTACTTCACTTTTCTTAGAAATCTTATCTCTCTTTCTCATTTTCTATTATTACTTTCAATTACCTAACTCAGACTCTTTTACTTGCTTTTCTACTTCACTTTTCTCAGAAATCTCATCTCTCCCTCTCATTTTCTATCATCACTTTCAATTACCTAACTCACACTCTTTAATTGCCTTTCTACTTCACTTTTCTTAGAAATCTCATCTCTCTTTCTCATTTTCTATCATCACTTTCAATTACCTAACTCACACTCTTTTACTTGCTTTTCTACTTCACTTTTCTTAGAAACCTCATCTCTCTTTCTCATTTTCTATTATTACTTTCAATTACCTAACTCACACTCTTTTACTTGCTTTTCTACTTCACTTTTCTTAGAAATGTTATCTCTCTTTCTCATTTTCTATTATTACTTTCAATTACCTAACTCACACTCTTTTACTTGCTTTTCTACTTCACTTTTCTTAGAAATCTTATCTCTCTTTCTCATTTTCTATTGTTACTTTCAATTACCTAACTCACACTCTTTTACTTGCTTTTCTACTTCACTTTTCTTAGAAATCTCATCTCTCTTTCTCATTTTCTATCATCACTTTCAATTACCTAACTCACACTCTTTTACTTGCTTTTCTACTTCACTTTTCTTTCAAATCTCATCTCTCTTTCTCATTTTCTATTATTACTTTCAATTACCTAACTCACACTCTCTAGTACTGCTTTTCTACTTCACTTATCTTAGAAATCTTATCTCTCTTTCTCATTTTCTATTATTACTTTCAATTACCTAACTCAGACTCTTTTACTTGCTTTTCTACTTCACTTTTCTTAGAAATCTCATCTCTCTTTCTCATTTTCTATTATTACTTTCAATTACCTAACTCACACTCTTTTACTTGCTTTTCTACTTCACTTATCTTAGAAATGTTATCTCTCTTTCTCATTTTCTATTATTACTTTCAATTACCTAACTCACACTCTCTAGTACTGCTTTTCTACTTCACTTATCTTAGAAATCTCATCTCTCTTTCTCATTTTCTATCATCACTTTCAATTACCTAACTCACACTCTTTTACTTGCTTTTCTACTTCACTTTTCTTAGAAATCCTATCTCTCTTTCTCATTTTCTATTATTACTTTCAATTACCTAACTCACACTCTTTTACTTGCTTTTCTACTTCACTTTTCTTAGAAATCTTATCTCTCTTTCTCATTTTCTATTATTACTTTCAATTACCTAACTCACACTCTTTTACTTGCTTTTCTACTTCACTTTTCTTAGAAATCTTATCTCTCTTTCTCATTTTCTATTATTACTTTCAATTACCTAACTCACACTCTTTTACTTGCTTTTCTACTTCACTTTTCTTAGAAATCTTATCTCTCTTTCTCATTTTCTATCATCACTTTCAATTACCTAACTCAGACTCTTTTACTTGCTTTTCTACTTCACTTTTCTCAGAAATCTCATCTCTCCCTCTCATTTTCTATCATCACTTTCAATTACCTAACTCACACTCTTTAATTGCTTTTCTACTTCACTTTTCTTAGAAATCTTATCTCTCTTTCTCATTTTCTATTATTACTTTCAATTACCTAACTCACACTCTTTTACTTGCTTTTCTACTTCACTTTTCTTAGAAATCTTATCTCTCTTTCTCATTTTCTATTATTACTTTCAATTACCTAACTCACACTCTTTTACTTGCTTTTCTACTTCACTTTTCTTAGAAATCCTATCTCTCTTTCTCATTTTCTATTATTACTTTCAATTACCTAACTCAGACTCTTTTACTTGCTTTTCTACTTCACTTTTCTTAGAAATCTTATCTCTCTTTCTCATTTTCTATTATTACTTTCAATTACCTAACTCACACTCTTTTACTTGCTTTTCTACTTCACTTTTCTTAGAAATCTTATCTCTCTTTCTCATTTTCTATTATTACTTTCAATTACCTAACTCACACTCTTTTACTTGCTTTTCTACTTCACTTTTCTTAGAAATCTTATCTCTCTTTCTCATTTTCTATTATTACTTTCAATTACCTAACTCACACTCTTTTACTTGCTTTTCTACTTCACTTTTCTTTCAAATCTCATCTCTCTTTCTCATTTTCTATTATTACTTTCAATTACCTAACTCACACTCTTTTACTGCTTTTCTACTTCACTTTTCTTAGAAATCCTATCTCTCTTTCTCATTTTCTATTATTACTTTCAATTACCTAACTCACATTCTTTTACTTGCTTTTCTACTTCACTTTTCTTTCAAATCTCATCTCTCTTTCTCATTTTCTATTATTACTTTCAATTACCTAACTCACACTCTTTTACTTGCTTTTCGACTTCACTTTTCTTAGAAATGTTATCTCTCTTTCTCATTTTCTATTATTACTTTCAATTACCTAACTCAGACTCTTTTACTTGCTTTTCTACTTCACTTTTCTTAGAAATCTCATCTCTCTTTCTCATTTTCTATCATCACTTTCAATTACCTAACTCACACTCTTTTACTTGCTTTTCTACTTCACTTTTCTTTCAAATCTCATCTCTCTTTCTCATTTTCTATTATTACTTTCAATTACCTAACTCACACTATTTTACTTGCTTTTCTACTTCACTTTTCTTAGAAATCTTATCTCTCTTTCTCATTTTCTATTATTACTTTCAATTACCTAACTCACACTCTCTAGTACTGCTTTTCTACTTCACTTATCTTAGAAATGTTATCTCTCTTTCTCATTTTCTATTATTACTTTCAATTACCTAACTCACACTCTCTAGTACTGCTTTTCTACTTCACTTATCTTAGAAATCTCATCTCTCTTTCTCATTTTCTATCATCACTTTCAATTACCTAACTCACACTCTTTTACTTGCTTTTCTACTTCACTTTTCTTAGAAATCTTATCTCTCTTTCATATTTTCTATCATCACTTTCAATTACCTAACTCACACTCTTTTACTTCCTTTTCTACTTCACTTTTCTTAGAAATCCTATCTCTCTTTCTCATTTTCTATTATTACTTTCAATTACCTAACTCACACTCTTTTACTTGCTTTTCTACTTCACTTTTCTTAGAAATCTTATCTCTCTTTCTCATTTTCTATCATCACTTTCAATTACCTAACTCACACTCTTTTACTTGCTTTTCTACTTCACTTTTCTTAGAAATCTCATCTCTCTTTCTCATTTTCTATTATTACTTTCAATTACCTAACTTCTACTTCACTTTTCTTAGAAATCTCATCTCTCTTTCTCATTTTCTATTATTACTTTCAATTACCTAACTCAGACTCTTTTACTTGCTTTTCTACTTCACTTTTCTTAGAAATCTTATCTCTCTTTCTCATTTTCTATCATCACTTTCAATTACCTAACTCACACTCTTTTACTTGCTTTTCTACTTCACTTTTCTTAGAAATCTCATCTCTCTTTCTCATTTTCTATCATCACTTTCAATTACCTAACTCACACTCTTTTACTTGCTTTTCTACTTCACTTTTCTTTCAAATCTCATCTCTCTTTCTCATTTTCTATTATTACTTTCAATTACCTAACTCACACTCTTTTACTTGCTTTTCTACTTCACTTTTCTTAGAAATCTTATCTCTCTTTCTCATTTTCTATTATTACTTTCAATTACCTAACTCAGACTCTTTTACTTGCTTTTCTACTTCACTTTTCTCAGAAATCTCATCTCTCCCTCTCATTTTCTATCATCACTTTCAATTACCTAACTCACACTCTTTAATTGCTTTTCTACTTCACTTTTCTTAGAAATCTTATCTCTCTTTCTCATTTTCTATTATTACTTTCAATTACCTAACTCACACTCTTTTACTTGCTTTTCTACTTCACTTTTCTTAGAAATCTTATCTCTCTTTCTCATTTTCTATTATTACTTTCAATTACCTAACTCACACTCTTTTACTTGCTTTTCTACTTCACTTTTCATTCAAATCTCATCTCTCTTTCTCATTTTCTATTATTACTTTCAATTACCTAACTCACACTCTTTTACTTGCTATTCGACTTCACTTTTCTTAGAAATCTCATCTCTCTTTCTCATTTTCTATTATTACTTTCAATTACCTAACTCACACTCTTTTACTTGCTTTTCTACTTCACTTTTCTTAGAAATCTCATCTCTCTTTCTCATTTTCTATCATCACTTTCAATTACCTAACTCACACTCTTTTACTTCCTTTTCGACTTCACTTTTCTTAGAAATCTTATCTCTCTTTCTCATTTTCTATTATTACTTTCAATTACCTAACTCACACTCTTTTACTTGCTTTTCTACTTCACTTTTCTTAGAAATCTTATCTCTCTTTCTCATTTTCTATCATCACTTTCAATTACCTATCTCACACTCTTTTACTTGCTTTTCTACTTCACTTTTCTTAGAAATCTCATCTCTCTTTCTCATTTTCTATCATCACTTTCAATTACCTAACTCACACTCTTTTACTTGCTTTTCTACTTCACTTTTCTTAGAAATCTCATCTCTCTTTCTCATTTTCTATTATTACTTTCAATTACCTAACTCACACTCTTTTACTTGCTTTTCTACTTCACTTATCTTAGAAATGTTATCTCTCTTTCTCATTTTCTATTATTACTTTCAATTACCTAACTCACACTCTCTAGTACTGCTTTTCTACTTCACTTATCTTAGAAATCTCATCTCTCTTACTCATTTTCTATTATTACTTTCAATTACCTAACTCACACTCTTTTACTTGCTTTTCGACTTCACTTTTCTTAGAAATCTCATTTCTCTTACTCATTTTCTATTATTACTTTCAATTACCTAACTCACACTCTCTAGTACTGCTTTTCTACTTCACTTTCTTAGAAATCTTATCTCTCTTTCTCATTTTCTATTATTACTTTCAATTACCTAACTCACACTCTTTTACTTGCTTTTCGACTTCACTTTTCTTAGAAATGTCATCTCTCTTTCTCATTTTCTATTATTACTTTCAATTACCTAACTCACACTCTTTTACTTGCTTTTCTACTTCACTTTTCTTAGAAATCTCATCTCTCTTTCTCATTTTCTATTATTACTTTCAATTACCTAACTCACACTCTTTTACTTGCTTTTCTACTTCACTTTTCATTCAAATCTCATCTCTCTTTCTCATTTTCTATTATTACTTTCAATTACCTAACTCACACTCTTTTACTTGCTATTCGACTTCACTTTTCTTAGAAATCTTATCTCTCTTTCTCATTTTCTATTATTACTTTCAATTACCTAACTCAGACTCTTTTACTTGCTTTTCTACTTCACTTTTCTCAGAAATCTCATCTCTCCCTCTCATTTTCTATCATCACTTTCAATTACCTAACTCACACTCTTTAATTGCTTTTCTACTTCACTTTTCTTAGAAATCTTATCTCTCTTTCTCATTTTCTATTATTACTTTCAATTACCTAACTCACACTCTTTTACTTGCTTTTCTACTTCACTTTTCTTAGAAATCTCATCTCTCTTTCTCATTTTCTATTATTACTTTCAATTACCTAACTCACACTCTTTTACTTGCTTTTCTACTTCACTTTTCTTAGAAATCTCATCTCTCTTTCTCATTTTCTATTATTACTTTCAATTACCTAACTCACACTCTTTTACTTGCTTTTCTACTTCACTTTTCTTAGAAATCTTATCTCTCTTTCTCATTTTCTATCATCACTTTCAATTACCTAACTCACACTCTTTTACTTGCTTTTCTACTTCACTTTTCTTAGAAATCTTATCTCTCTTTCTCATTTTCTATTGTTACTTTCAATTACCTAACTCACACTCTTTTACTTGCTTTTCTACTTCACTTTTCTTAGAAATCTCATCTCTCTTTCTCATTTTCTATCATCACTTTCAATTACCTAACTCACACTCTTTTACTTGCTTTTCTACTTCACTTTTCTTTCAAATCTCATCTCTCTTTCTCATTTTCTATTATTACTTTCAATTACCTAACTCACACTCTCTAGTACTGCTTTTCTACTTCACTTATCTTAGAAATCTTATCTCTCTTTCTCATTTTCTATTATTACTTTCAATTACCTAACTCAGACTCTTTTACTTGCTTTTCTACTTCACTTTTCTTAGAAATCTCATCTCTCTTTCTCATTTTCTATTATTACTTTCAATTACCTAACTCACACTCTTTTACTTGCTTTTCTACTTCACTTATCTTAGAAATGTTATCTCTCTTTCTCATTTTCTATTATTACTTTCAATTACCTAACTCACACTCTCTAGTACTGCTTTTCTACTTCACTTATCTTAGAAATCTCATCTCTCTTTCTCATTTTCTATCATCACTTTCAATTACCTAACTCACACTCTTTTACTTGCTTTTCTACTTCACTTTTCTTAGAAATCCTATCTCTCTTTCTCATTTTCTATTATTACTTTCAATTACCTAACTCACACTCTTTTACTTGCTTTTCTACTTCACTTTTCTTAGAAATCTTATCTCTCTTTCTCATTTTCTATTATTACTTTCAATTACCTAACTCACACTCTTTTACTTGCTTTTCTACTTCACTTTTCTTAGAAATCTTATCTCTCTTTCTCATTTTCTATTATTACTTTCAATTACCTAACTCACACTCTTTTACTTGCTTTTCTACTTCACTTTTCTTAGAAATCTTATCTCTCTTTCTCATTTTCTATCATCACTTTCAATTACCTAACTCAGACTCTTTTACTTGCTTTTCTACTTCACTTTTCTCAGAAATCTCATCTCTCCCTCTCATTTTCTATCATCACTTTCAATTACCTAACTCACACTCTTTAATTGCTTTTCTACTTCACTTTTCTTAGAAATCTTATCTCTCTTTCTCATTTTCTATTATTACTTTCAATTACCTAACTCACACTCTTTTACTTGCTTTTCTACTTCACTTTTCTTAGAAATCTTATCTCTCTTTCTCATTTTCTATTATTACTTTCAATTACCTAACTCACACTCTTTTACTTGCTTTTCTACTTCACTTTTCTTAGAAATCCTATCTCTCTTTCTCATTTTCTATTATTACTTTCAATTACCTAACTCAGACTCTTTTACTTGCTTTTCTACTTCACTTTTCTTAGAAATGTTATCTCTCTTTCTCATTTTCTATTATTACTTTCAATTACCTAACTCACACTCTTTTACTTGCTTTTCTACTTCACTTTTCTTAGAAATCTTATCTCTCTTTCTCATTTTCTATTATTACTTTCAATTACCTAACTCACACTCTTTTACTTGCTTTTCTACTTCACTTTTCTTAGAAATCTTATCTCTCTTTCTCATTTTCTATTATTACTTTCAATTACCTAACTCACACTCTTTTACTTGCTTTTCTACTTCACTTTTCTTAGAAATCTTATCTCTCTTTCTCATTTTCTATCATCACTTTCAATTACCTAACTCACACTCTTTTACTTGCTTTTCTACTTCACTTTTCTTAGAAATCTCATCTCTCTTTCTCATTTTCTATTATTACTTTCAATTACCTAACTCACACTCTTTTACTTGCTTTTCTACTTCACTTTTCTTAGAAATCTTATCTCTCTTTCTCATTTTCTATCATCACTTTCAATTACCTAACTCACACTCTTTTACTTGCTTTTCTACTTCACTTTTCTTAGAAATGTTATCTCTCTTTCTCATTTTCTATTATTACTTTCAATTACCTAACTCAGACTCTTTTACTTGCTTTTCTACTTCACTTTTCTTAGAAATCTCATCTCTCTTTCTCATTTTCTATCATCACTTTCAATTACCTAACTCACACTCTTTTACTTGCTTTTCTACTTCACTTTTCTTTCAAATCTCATCTCTCTTTCTCATTTTCTATTATTACTTTCAATTACCTAACTCACACTATTTTACTTGCTTTTCTACTTCACTTTTCTTAGAAATCTTATCTCTCTTTCTCATTTTCTATTATTACTTTCAATTACCTAACTCACACTCTCTAGTACTGCTTTTCTACTTCACTTATCTTAGAAATGTTATCTCTCTTTCTCATTTTCTATTATTACTTTCAATTACCTAACTCACACTCTCTAGTACTGCTTTTCTACTTCACTTATCTTAGAAATCTCATCTCTCTTTCTCATTTTCTATCATCACTTTCAATTACCTAACTCACACTCTTTTACTTGCTTTTCTACTTCACTTTTCTTAGAAATCTTATCTCTCTTTCATATTTTCTATCATCACTTTCAATTACCTAACTCACACTCTTTTACTTCCTTTTCTACTTCACTTTTCTTAGAAATCCTATCTCTCTTTCTCATTTTCTATTATTACTTTCAATTACCTAACTCACACTCTTTTACTTGCTTTTCTACTTCACTTTTCTTAGAAATCTTATCTCTCTTTCTCATTTTCTATCATCACTTTCAATTACCTAACTCACACTCTTTTACTTGCTTTTCTACTTCACTTTTCTTAGAAATCTCATCTCTCTTTCTCATTTTCTATTATTACTTTCAATTACCTAACTCAGACTCTTTTACTTGCTTTTCTACTTCACTTTTCTTAGAAATCTTATCTCTCTTTCTCATTTTCTATCATCACTTTCAATTACCTAACTCACACTCTTTTACTTGCTTTTCTACTTCACTTTTCTTAGAAATCTCATCTCTCTTTCTCATTTTCTATCATCACTTTCAATTACCTAACTCACACTCTTTTACTTGCTTTTCTACTTCACTTTTCTTTCAAATCTCATCTCTCTTTCTCATTTTCTATTATTACTTTCAATTACCTAACTCACACTCTTTTACTTGCTTTTCTACTTCACTTTTCTTAGAAATCTTATCTCTCTTTCTCATTTTCTATTATTACTTTCAATTACCTAACTCAGACTCTTTTACTTGCTTTTCTACTTCACTTTTCTCAGAAATCTCATCTCTCCCTCTCATTTTCTATCATCACTTTCAATTACCTAACTCACACTCTTTAATTGCTTTTCTACTTCACTTTTCTTAGAAATCTTATCTCTCTTTCTCATTTTCTATTATTACTTTCAATTACCTAACTCACACTCTTTTACTTGCTTTTCTACTTCACTTTTCTTAGAAATCTTATCTCTCTTTCTCATTTTCTATTATTACTTTCAATTACCTAACTCACACTCTTTTACTTGCTTTTCTACTTCACTTTTCATTCAAATCTATCTCTCTTTCTCATTTTCTATTATTACTTTCAATTACCTAACTCAACTCTTTTACTTGCTATTCGACTTCACTTTTCTTAGAAATTCATCTCTCTTTTCATTTTCTATTATTACTTTCAATTACCTAACTCACACTCTTTTTACTTGCTTTTCTACTTCACTTTTCTTAGAAATCTCATCTCTCTTTCTCATTTTCTATCATCACTTTCAATTACCTAACTCACACTCTTTTACTTCCTTTTCGACTTCACTTTTCTTAGAAATCTTATCTCTCTTTCTCATTTTCTATTATTACTTTCAATTACCTAACTCACACTCTTTTACTTGCTTTTCTACTTCACTTTTCTTAGAAATCTCATCTCTCTTTCTCATTTTCTATTATTACTTTCAATTACCTAACTCACACTCTTTTACTTGCTTTTCTACTTCACTTTTCTTAGAAATCTCATCTCTCTTTCTCATTTTCTATTATTACTTTCAATTACCTAACTCACACTCTTTTACTTGCTTTTCTACTTCACTTTTCATTCAAATCTCATCTCTCTTTCTCATTTTCTATTATTACTTTCAATTACCTAACTCACACTCTTTTACTTGCTATTCGACTTCACTTTTCTTAGAAATCTTATCTCTCTTTCTCATTTTCTATTATTACTTTCAATTACCTAACTCACACTCTTTTACTTGCTTTTCTACTTCACTTTTCTCAGAAATCTCATCTCTCCCTCTCATTTTCTATCATCACTTTCAATTACCTAACTCACACTCTCTAGTACTGCTTTTCTACTCACTTATCTTAGAAATCTCATCTCTCTTTCTCATTTTCTATCATCACTTTCAATTACCTAACTCACACTCTTTTACTTGCTTTTCTACTTCACTTTTCTTAGAAATCCTATCTCTCTTTCTCATTTTTCTATTATTACTTTCAATTACCTAACTCACACTCTTTTACTTGCTTTTCTACTTCACTTTTCTTAGAAATCTTATCTCTCTTTCTCATTTTCTATTATTACTTTCAATTACCTAACTCACACTCTTTTACTTGCTTTTCTACTTCACTTTTCTTAGAAATCTTATCTCTCTTTCTCATTTTCTATTATTACTTTCAATTACCTAACTCACACTCTTTTACTTGCTTTTCTACTTCACTTTTCTTAGAAATCTTATCTCTCTTTCTCATTTTCTATCATCACTTTCAATTACCTAACTCAGACTCTTTTACTTGCTTTTCTACTTCACTTTTCTCAGAAATCTCATCTCTCCCTCTCATTTTCTATCATCACTTTCAATTACCTAACTCACACTCTTTAATTGCTTTTCTACTTCACTTTTCTTAGAAATCTTATCTCTCTTTCTCATTTTCTATTATTACTTTCAATTACCTAACTCACACTCTTTTACTTGCTTTTCTACTTCACTTTTCTTAGAAATCTTATCTCTCTTTCTCATTTTCTATTATTACTTTCAATTACCTAACTCACACTCTTTTACTTGCTTTTCTACTTCACTTTTCTTAGAAATCCTATCTCTCTTTCTCATTTTCTATTATTACTTTCAATTACCTAACTCAGACTCTTTTACTTGCTTTTCTACTTCACTTTTCTTAGAAATCTTATCTCTCTTTCTCATTTTCTATTATTACTTTCAATTACCTAACTCACACTCTTTTACTTGCTTTTCTACTTCACTTTTCTTAGAAATCTTATCTCTCTTTCTCATTTTCTATTATTACTTTCAATTACCTAACTCACACTCTTTTACTTGCTTTTCTACTTCACTTTTCTTAGAAATCTTATCTCTCTTTCTCATTTTCTATTATTACTTTCAATTACCTAACTCACACTCTTTTACTTGCTTTTCTACTTCACTTTTCTTTCAAATCTCATCTCTCTTTCTCATTTTCTATTATTACTTTCAATTACCTAACTCACACTCTTTTACTGCTTTTCTACTTCACTTTTCTTAGAAATCCTATCTCTCTTTCTCATTTTCTATTATTACTTTCAATTACCTAACTCACATTCTTTTACTTGCTTTTCTACTTCACTTTTCTTTCAAATCTCATCTCTCTTTCTCATTTTCTATTATTACTTTCAATTACCTAACTCACACTCTTTTACTTGCTTTTCGACTTCACTTTTCTTAGAAATGTTATCTCTCTTTCTCATTTTCTATTATTACTTTCAATTACCTAACTCACACTCTTTTACTTGCTTTTCTACTTCACTTTTCTTAGAAATCTCATCTCTCTTTCTCATTTTCTATCATCACTTTCAATTACCTAACTCACACTCTTTTACTTGCTTTTCTACTTCACTTTTCTTTCAAATCTCATCTCTCTTTCTCATTTTCTATTATTACTTTCAATTACCTAACTCACACTCTTTTACTTGCTTTTCTACTTCACTTTTCTTAGAAATCTTATCTCTCTTTCTCATTTTCTATTATTACTTTCAATTACCTAACTCACACTCTCTAGTACTGCTTTTCTACTTCACTTATCTTAGAAATGTTATCTCTCTTTCTCATTTTCTATTATTACTTTCAATTACCTAACTCACACTCTTTTACTTGCTTTTCTACTTCACTTTTCTTAGAAATCTTATCTCTCTTTCTCATTTTCTATTATTACTTTCAATTACCTAACTCACACTCTTTTACTTGCTTTTCTACTTCACTTTTCTTAGAAATCTTATCTCTCTTTCTCATTTTCTATTATTACTTTCAATTACCTAACTCACACTCTTTTACTTGCTTTTCTACTTCACTTTTCTTAGAAATCTTATCTCTCTTTCTCATTTTCTATCATCACTTTCAATTACCTAACTCACACTCTTTTACTTGCTTTTCTACTTCACTTTTCTTAGAAATCTCATCTCTCTTTCTCATTTTCTATTATTACTTTCAATTACCTAACTCACACTCTTTTACTTGCTTTTCTACTTCACTTTTCTTAGAAATCTTATCTCTCTTTCTCATTTTCTATCATCACTTTCAATTACCTAACTCACACTCTTTTACTTGCTTTTCTACTTCACTTTTCTTAGAAATCTCATCTCTCTTTCTCATTTTCTATCATCACTTTCAATTACCTAACTCACACTCTTTTACTTGCTTTTCTACTTCACTTTTCTTTCAAATCTCATCTCTCTTTCTCATTTTCTATTATTACTTTCAATTACCTAACTCACACTCTTTTACTTGCTTTTCTACTTCACTTTTCTTAGAAATCTTATCTCTCTTTCTCATTTTCTATTATTACTTTCAATTACCTAACTCACACTCTTTTACTTGCTTTTCTACTTCACTTTTCTTAGAAATCTCATCTCTCTTTCTCATTTTCTATCATCACTTTCAATTACCTAACTCACACTCTTTTACTTCCTTTTCGACTTCACTTTTCTTAGAAATCTTATCTCTCTTTCTCATTTTCTATTATTACTTTCAATTACCTAACTCACACTCTTTTACTTGCTTTTCTACTTCACTTATCTTAGAAATCTCATCTCTCTTTCTCATTTTCTATCATCACTTTCAATTACCTAACTCACACTCTTTTACTTGCTTTTCTACTTCACTTTTCTTAGAAATCTTATCTCTCTTTCATATTTTCTATCATCACTTTCAATTACCTAACTCACACTCTTTTACTTCCTTTTCTACTTCACTTTTCTTAGAAATCCTATCTCTCTTTCTCATTTTCTATTATTACTTTCAATTACCTAACTCACACTCTTTTACTTGCTTTTCTACTTCACTTTTCTTAGAAATCTTATCTCTCTTTCTCATTTTCTATCATCACTTTCAATTACCTAACTCACACTCTTTTACTTGCTTTTCTACTTCACTTTTCTTAGAAATCTCATCTCTCTTTCTCATTTTCTATCATCACTTTCAATTACCTAACTCACACTCTTTTACTTGCTTTTCTACTTCACTTTTCTTAGAAATCTTATCTCTCTTTCATATTTTCTATCATCACTTTCAATTACCTAACTCACACTCTTTTACTTCCTTTTCTACTTCACTTTTCTTAGAAATCCTATCTCTCTTTCTCATTTTCTATTATTACTTTCAATTACCTAACTCACACTCTTTTACTTGCTTTTCTACTTCACTTTTCTTAGAAATCTTATCTCTCTTTCTCATTTTCTATCATCACTTTCAATTACCTAACTCACACTCTTTTACTTGCTTTTCTACTTCACTTTTCTTAGAAATCTCATCTCTCTTTCTCATTTTCTATTATTACTTTCAATTACCTAACTCACACTCTTTTACTTGCTTTTCTACTTCACTTTTCTTAGAAATCTTATCTCTCTTTCTCATTTTCTATCATCACTTTCAATTACCTAACTCAGACTCTTTTACTTGCTTTTCTACTTCACTTTTCTTAGAAATCTCATTTCTCTTACTCATTTTCTATTATTACTTTCAATTACCTAACTCAGACTCTTTTACTTGCTTTTCTACTTCACTTTTCTTAGAAATCTCATTTCTCTTACTCATTTTCTATTATTACTTTCAATTACCTAACTCACACTCTTTTACTTGCTTTTCTACTTCACTTTTCTTAGAAATCTTATCTCTCTTTCTCATTTTCTATCATCACTTTCAATTACCTAACTCACACTCTTTTACTTGCTTTTCTACTTCACTTTTCTTAGAAATCTCATCTCTCTTTCTCATTTTCTATCATCACTTTCAATTACCTAACTCACACTCTTTTACTTGCTTTTCTACTTCACTTTTCTTTCAAATCTCATCTCTCTTTCTCATTTTCTATTATTACTTTCAATTACCTAACTCACACTCTTTTACTTGCTTTTCTACTTCACTTTTCTTAGAAATCTTATCTCTCTTTCTCATTTTCTATTATTACTTTCAATTACCTAACTCAGACTCTTTTACTTGCTTTTCTACTTCACTTTTCTCAGAAATCTCATCTCTCCCTCTCATTTTCTATCATCACTTTCAATTACCTAACTCACACTCTTTAATTGCTTTTCTACTTCACTTTTCTTAGAAATCTTATCTCTCTTTCTCATTTTCTATTATTACTTTCAATTACCTAACTCACACTCTTTTACTTGCTTTTCTACTTCACTTTTCTTAGAAATCTTATCTCTCTTTCTCATTTTCTATTATTACTTTCAATTACCTAACTCACACTCTTTTACTTGCTTTTCTACTTCACTTTTCATTCAAATCTCATCTCTCTTTCTCATTTTCTATTATTACTTTCAATTACCTAACTCACACTCTTTTACTTGCTATTCGACTTCACTTTTCTTAGAAATCTCATCTCTCTTTCTCATTTTCTATTATTACTTTCAATTACCTAACTCACACTCTTTTACTTGCTTTTCTACTTCACTTTTCTTAGAAATCTCATCTCTCTTTCTCATTTTCTATCATCACTTTCAATTACCTAACTCACACTCTTTTACTTCCTTTTCGACTTCACTTTTCTTAGAAATCTTATCTCTCTTTCTCATTTTCTATTATTACTTTCAATTACCTAACTCACACTCTTTTACTTGCTTTTCTACTTCACTTTTCTTAGAAATCTCATCTCTCTTTCTCATTTTCTATTATTACTTTCAATTACCTAACTCACACTCTTTTACTTGCTTTTCTACTTCACTTTTCTTAGAAATCTCATCTCTCTTTCTCATTTTCTATTATTACTTTCAATTACCTAACTCACACTCTTTTACTTGCTTTTCTACTTCACTTTTCATTCAAATCTCATCTCTCTTTCTCATTTTCTATTATTACTTTCAATTACCTAACTCACACTCTTTTACTTGCTATTCGACTTCACTTTTCTTAGAAATCTTATCTCTCTTTCTCATTTTCTATTATTACTTTCAATTACCTAACTCAGACTCTTTTACTTGCTTTTCTACTTCACTTTTCTCAGAAATCTCATCTCTCCCTCTCATTTTCTATCATCACTTTCAATTACCTAACTCACACTCTTTAATTGCTTTTCTACTTCACTTTTCTTAGAAATCTTATCTCTCTTTCTCATTTTCTATTATTACTTTCAATTACCTAACTCACACTCTTTTACTTGCTTTTCTACTTCACTTTTCTTAGAAATCTCACTTGCTTTTCTCTCTTTCTCATTTTCTATTTTTATTACTTTCAATTACCTAACTCACACTCTTTTACTTGCTTTTCTACTTCACTTTTCTTAGAAATCTCATCTCTCTTTCTCATTTTCTATTATTACTTTCAATTACCTAACTCACACTCTTTTACTTGCTTTTCTACTTCACTTTTCTTAGAAATCTTATCTCTCTTTCTCATTTTCTATCATCACTTTCAATTACCTAACTCACACTCTTTTACTTGCTTTTCTACTTCACTTTTCTTAGAAATCTTATCTCTCTTTCTCATTTTCTATTGTTACTTTCAATTACCTAACTCACACTCTTTTACTTGCTTTTCTACTTCACTTTTCTTAGAAATCTCATCTCTCTTTCTCATTTTCTATCATCACTTTCAATTACCTAACTCACACTCTTTTACTTGCTTTTCTACTTCACTTTTCTTTCAAATCTCATCTCTCTTTCTCATTTTCTATTATTACTTTCAATTACCTAACTCACACTCTCTAGTACTGCTTTTCTACTTCACTTATCTTAGAAATCTTATCTCTCTTTCTCATTTTCTATTATTACTTTCAATTACCTAACTCAGACTCTTTTACTTGCTTTTCTACTTCACTTTTCTTAGAAATCTCATCTCTCTTTCTCATTTTCTATTATTACTTTCAATTACCTAACTCACACTCTTTTACTTGCTTTTCTACTTCACTTATCTTAGAAATGTTATCTCTCTTTCTCATTTTCTATTATTACTTTCAATTACCTAACTCACACTCTCTAGTACTGCTTTTCTACTTCACTTATCTTAGAAATCTCATCTCTCTTTCTCATTTTCTATCATCACTTTCAATTACCTAACTCACACTCTTTTACTTGCTTTTCTACTTCACTTTTCTTAGAAATCCTATCTCTCTTTCTCATTTTCTATTATTACTTTCAATTACCTAACTCACACTCTTTTACTTGCTTTTCTACTTCACTTTTCTTAGAAATCTTATCTCTCTTTCTCATTTTCTATTATTACTTTCAATTACCTAACTCACACTCTTTTACTTGCTTTTCTACTTCACTTTTCTTAGAAATCTTATCTCTCTTTCTCATTTTCTATTATTACTTTCAATTACCTAACTCACACTCTTTTACTTGCTTTTCTACTTCACTTTTCTTAGAAATCTTATCTCTCTTTCTCATTTTCTATCATCACTTTCAATTACCTAACTCAGACTCTTTTACTTGCTTTTCTACTTCACTTTTCTCAGAAATCTCATCTCTCCCTCTCATTTTCTATCATCACTTTCAATTACCTAACTCACACTCTTTAATTGCTTTTCTACTTCACTTTTCTTAGAAATCTTATCTCTCTTTCTCATTTTCTATCATCACTTTCAATTACCTAACTCACACTCTTTTACTTGCTTTTCTACTTCACTTTTCTTAGAAATCTTATCTCTCTTTCTCATTTTCTATTGTTACTTTCAATTACCTAACTCACACTCTTTTACTTGCTTTTCTACTTCACTTTTCTTAGAAATCTTATCTCTCTTTCTCATTTTCTATTATTACTTTCAATTACCTAACTCAGACTCTTTTACTTGCTTTTCTACTTCACTTTTCTTTCAAATCTCATCTCTCTTTCTCATTTTCTATTATTACTTTCAATTACCTAACTCACACTCTCTAGTACTGCTTTTCTACTTCACTTATCTTAGAAATCTTATCTCTCTTTCTCATTTTCTATTATTACTTTCAATTACCTAACTCAGACTCTTTTACTTGCTTTTCTACTTCACTTTTCTTAGAAATCTCATCTCTCTTTCTCATTTTCTATTATTACTTTCAATTACCTAA
>CAMPDV010005287.1:0-25331 GCA_946699065.1 Loxodes magnus
ATAGGCTAACTTTCATCTACAAGCATATCTTGACAAACCGAATACAGATTCGTAATTATTATATTATTACTAACATTTTGGATATTCTAACTTATATTTTAATGATTGCTACGAAAACTTATCATTAGATATTCTTTTCTTACTTCACTTCTTCACTTTTCTATAGGCTAACTTTCATCTACAAGCATATCTTGACAAACCGAATACAGATTCGTAATTATTATATTATTACTAACATTTTGGATATTCTAACTTATATTTTAGTGCTTGCTACGAAAACTTATCATTAGATATTCTTTTCTTACTTCACTTCTTCACTTTTCTAAATACTTATTACTTCTCAAAGCATACTCCTTAAAACTGAAATTCTTTCTTCTTTTCTTACTGTATTTCTTCACTTTTCTAAATACTTATTACTTCTCAAAGCATACTCCTTAAAACTGAAACTCTATCTTCTTTTCTTACTTTACTTCTTCACTTTTCTAAATACTTATTACTTCTCAAAGCATACTCCTTAAAATTGAAATTCTTTCTTCTTTTCTTACTGTATTTCTTCACTTTTCTAAATACTTTTACTTCTCAAAGCATACTCCTTAAAACTGAAATTCTTTCTTCTTTTCTTACTGTATTTCTTCACCTATCAAAATACTTATTACTTCTCAAAGCATACTCCTTAAAACTGAAACTCTATCTTCTTTTCTTACTTCACTTCTTCACTTTTCTAAATACTTATTACTTCTCAAAGCATACTCCTTAAAACTGAAATTCTATCTTCTTTTCTTACTTTACTTCTTCACTTTTCTAAATACTTTTACTTCTCAAAGCATACTCCTAAAAACTTAAACTCTATCTTCTTTTCTTACTTCACTTCTTCACTTTTCTAAATACTTATTACTTCTCAAAGCATACTCCTTAAAACTGAAATTCTATCTTCTTTTCTTACTTTACTTCTTCACTTTTCTAAATACTTTTACTTCTCAAAGCATACTCCTAAAAACTTAAATTCTATCTTCTTTTCTTACTTTACTTCTTCACTTTTCTAAATACTTATTACTTCACAAAGCATACTCCTAAAAACTGAAATTCTTTCTTCTTTTCTTACTTTACTTCTTCACTTTTCTAAATACTTATTACTTAACAAAGCATACTCCTTATTACTGAAATTCTATCTTCTTTTCTTACTTTACTTCTTCACTTTTCTATAGGCTAACTTTCATCTACAAGCATATCTTGACAAACCGAATACAGATTCGTAATTATTATATTATTACTAACATTTTGGATATTCTAACTTATATTTTAGTGCTTGCTACGAAAACTTATCATTAGATATTCTTTTCTTACTTTACTTCTTCACTTTTCAATAGGCTAACTTTCATCTACAAGCATATCTTGACAAACCGAATACAGATTCGTAATTATTATATTATTACTAACATTTTGGATATTCTAACTTATATTTTAGTGCTTGCTACGAAAACTTATCATTAGATATTCTTTTCTTACTTTACTTCTTCACTTTTCTATAGGCTAACTTTCATCTACAAGCATATCTTGACAAACCGAATACAGATTCGTAATTATTATATTATTACTAATATTTTGGATATTCTAACTTATATTTTAATGATTGCTACGAAAACTTATCATTAGATATTCTTTTCTTACTTCACTTCTTCACTTTTCTATAGGCTAACTTTCATCTACAAGCATATCTTGACAAACCGAATACAGATTCGTAATTATTATATTATTACTAACATTTTGGATATTCTAACTTATATTTTAGTGCTTGCTACGAAAACTTATCATTAGATATTCTTTTCTTACTTTACTTCTTCACTTTTCAATAGGCTAACTTTCATCTACAAGCATATCTTGACAAACCGAATACAGATTCGTAATTATTATATTATTACTAACATTTTGGATATTCTAACTTATATTTTAGTGCTTGCTACGAAAACTTATCATTAGATATTCTTTTCTTACTTCACTTCTTCACTTTTCTATAGGCTAACTTTCATCTACAAGCATATCTTGACAAACCGAATACAGATTCGTAATTATTATATTATTACTAACATTTTGGATATTCTAACTTATATTTTAGTGCTTGCTACGAAAACTTATCATTAGATATTCTTTTCTTACTTTACTTCTTCACTTTTCAATAGGCTAACTTTCATCTACAAGCATATCTTGACAAACCGAATACAGATTCGTAATTATTATATTATTACTAACATTTTGGATATTCTAACTTATATTTTAGTGCTTGCTACGAAAACTTATCATTAGATATTCTTTTCTTACTTCACTTCTTCACTTTTCTATAGGCTAACTTTCATCTACAAGCATATCTTGACAAACCGAATACAGATTCGTAATTATTATATTATTACTAACATTTTGGATATTCTAACTTATATTTTAGTGCTTGCTACGAAAACTTATCATTAGATATTCTTTTCTTACTTTACTTCTTCACTTTTCAATAGGCTAACTTTCATCTACAAGCATATCTTGACAAACCGAATACAGATTCGTAATTATTATATTATTACTAACATTTTGGATATTCTAACTTATATTTTAGTGCTTGCTACGAAAACTTATCATTAGATATTCTTTTCTTACTTTACTTCTTCACTTTTCAATAGGCTAACTTTCATCTACAAGCATATCTTGACAAACCGAATACAGATTCGTAATTATTATATTATTACTAACATTTTGGATATTCTAACTTATATTTTAGTGCTTGCTACGAAAACTTATCATTAGATATTCTTTTCTTACTTCACTTCTTCACTTTTCTATAGGCTAACTTTCATCTACAAGCATATCTTGACAAACCGAATACAGATTCGTAATTATTATATTATTACTAACATTTTGGATATTCTAACTTATATTTTAGTGCTTGCTACGAAAACTTATCATTAGATATTCTTTTCTTACTTTACTTCTTCACTTTTCAATAGGCTAACTTTCATCTACAAGCATATCTTGACAAACCGAATACAGATTCGTAATTATTATATTATTACTAACATTTTGGATATTCTAACTTATATTTTAGTGCTTGCTACGAAAACTTATCATTAGATATTCTTTTCTTACTTCACTTCTTCACTTTTCTATAGGCTAACTTTCATCTACAAGCATATCTTGACAAACCGAATACAGATTCGTAATTATTATATTATTACTAACATTTTGGATATTCTAACTTATATTTTAGTGCTTGCTACGAAAACTTATCATTAGATATTCTTTTCTTACTTTACTTCTTCACTTTTCAATAGGCTAACTTTCATCTACAAGCATATCTTGACAAACCGAATACAGATTCGTAATTATTATATTATTACTAACATTTTGGATATTCTAACTTATATTTTAGTGCTTGCTACGAAAACTTATCATTAGATATTCTTTTCTTACTTTACTTCTTCACTTTTCTATAGGCTAACTTTCATCTACAAGCATATCTTGACAAACCGAATACAGATTCGTAATTATTATATTATTACTAATATTTTGGATATTCTAACTTATATTTTAATGATTGCTACGAAAACTTATCATTAGATATTCTTTTCTTACTTCACTTCTTCACTTTTCTATAGGCTAACTTTCATCTACAAGCATATCTTGACAAACCGAATACAGATTCGTAATTATTATATTATTACTAACATTTTGGATATTCTAACTTATATTTTAGTGCTTGCTACGAAAACTTATCATTAGATATTCTTTTCTTACTTTACTTCTTCACTTTTCAATAGGCTAACTTTCATCTACAAGCATATCTTGACAAACCGAATACAGATTCGTAATTATTATATTATTACTAACATTTTGGATATTCTAACTTATATTTTAGTGCTTGCTACGAAAACTTATCATTAGATATTCTTTTCTTACTTTACTTCTTCACTTTTCAATAGGCTAACTTTCATCTACAAGCATATCTTGACAAACCGAATACAGATTCGTAATTATTATATTATTACTAACATTTTGGATATTCTAACTTATATTTTAGTGCTTGCTACGAAAACTTATCATTAGATATTCTTTTCTTACTTCACTTCTTCACTTTTCTATAGGCTAACTTTCATCTACAAGCATATCTTGACAAACCGAATACAGATTCGTAATTATTATATTATTACTAACATTTTGGATATTCTAACTTATATTTTAGTGCTTGCTACGAAAACTTATCATTAGATATTCTTTTCTTACTTTACTTCTTCACTTTTCAATAGGCTAACTTTCATCTACAAGCATATCTTGACAAACCGAATACAGATTCGTAATTATTATATTATTACTAACATTTTGGATATTCTAACTTATATTTTAGTGCTTGCTACGAAAACTTATCATTAGATATTCTTTTCTTACTTCACTTCTTCACTTTTCTATAGGCTAACTTTCATCTACAAGCATATCTTGACAAACCGAATACAGATTCGTAATTATTATATTATTACTAACATTTTGGATATTCTAACTTATATTTTAGTGCTTGCTACGAAAACTTATCATTAGATATTCTTTTCTTACTTTACTTCTTCACTTTTCAATAGGCTAACTTTCATCTACAAGCATATCTTGACAAACCGAATACAGATTCGTAATTATTATATTATTACTAACATTTTGGATATTCTAACTTATATTTTAGTGCTTGCTACGAAAACTTATCATTAGATATTCTTTTCTTACTTTACTTCTTCACTTTTCTATAGGCTAACTTTCATCTACAAGCATATCTTGACAAACCGAATACAGATTCGTAATTATTATATTATTACTAATATTTTGGATATTCTAACTTATATTTTAATGATTGCTACGAAAACTTATCATTAGATATTCTTTTCTTACTTCACTTCTTCACTTTTCTATAGGCTAACTTTCATCTACAAGCATATCTTGACAAACCGAATACAGATTCGTAATTATTATATTATTACTAACATTTTGGATATTCTAACTTATATTTTAGTGCTTGCTACGAAAACTTATCATTAGATATTCTTTTCTTACTTTACTTCTTCACTTTTCAATAGGCTAACTTTCATCTACAAGCATATCTTGACTAACCGAATACAGATTCGTAATTATTATATTATTACTAATATTTTGGATATTCTAACTTATATTTTAATGATTGCTACGAAAACTTATCATTAGATATTCTTTTCTTACTTCACTTCTTCACTTTTCTATAGGCTAACTTTCATCTACAAGCATATCTTGACAAACCGAATACAGATTCGTAATTATTATATTATTACTAACATTTTGGATATTCTAACTTATATTTTAGTGCTTGCTACGAAAACTTATCATTAGATATTCTTTTCTTACTTTACTTCTTCACTTTTCAATAGGCTAACTTTCATCTACAAGCATATCTTGACTAACCGAATACAGATTCGTAATTATTATATTATTACTAATATTTTGGATATTCTAACTTATATTTTAATGATTGCTACGAAAACTTATCATTAGATATTCTTTTCTTACTTTACTTCTTCACTTTTCTAAATACTTATTACTTCTCAAAGCATACTCCTTAAAACTGAAATTCTTTCTTCTTTTCTTACTGTATTTCTTCACCTATCAAAATACTTATTACTTCTCAAAGCATACTCCTTAAAACTGAAATTCTTTCTTCTTTTCTTACTGTATTTCTTCACTTTTCTAAATACTTATTACTTCTCAAAGCATACTCCTTAAAACTGAAACTCTATCTTCTTTTCTTACTTTACTTCTTCACTTTTCTAAATACTTATTACTTCTCAAAGCATACTCCTTAAAATTGAAATTCTTTCTTTTTTTCTTACTGTATTTCTTCACCTATCAAAATACTTATTACTTCTCAAAGCATACTCCTTAAAACTGAAACTCTATCTTCTTTTCTTACTTCACTTCTTCACTTTTCTAAATACTTATTACTTCTCAAAGCATACTCCTTAAAACTGAAATTCTATCTTCTTTTCTTACTGTATTTCTTCACTTTTCTAAATACTTTTACTTCTCAAAGCATACTCCTTAAAACTGAAACTCTTTCTTCTTTTCTTACTTTACTTCTTCACTTTTCTAAATACTTATTACTTCTCAAAGCATACTCCTTAAAACTGAAATTCTTTCTTCTTTTCTTACTGTATTTCTTCACCTATCAAAATACTTATTACTTCTCAAAGCATACTCCTTAAAACTGAAACTCTATCTTCTTTTCTTACTTCACTTCTTCACTTTTCTAAATACTTATTACTTCTCAAAGCATACTCCTTAAAACTGAAATTCTATCTTCTTTTCTTACTTTACTTCTTCACTTTTCTAAATACTTTTACTTCTCAAAGCATACTCCTAAAAACTTAAATTCTATCTTCTTTTCTTACTTTACTTCTTCACTTTTCTAAATACTTATTACTTCACAAAGCATACTCCTAAAAACTTAAATTCTATCTTCTTTTCTTACTTTACTTCTTCACTTTTCTAAATACTTATTACTTCACAAAGCATACTCCTAAAAACTGAAATTCTTTCTTCTTTTCTTACTTTACTTCTTCACTTTTCTAAATACTTATTACTTAACAAAGCATACTCCTTATTACTGAAATTCTATCTTCTTTTCTTACTTTACTTCTTCACTTTTCTATAGGCTAACTTTCATCTACAAGCATATCTTGACAAACCGAATACAGATTCGTAATTATTATATTATTACTAATATTTTGGATATTCTAACTTATATTTTAATGATTGCTACGAAAACTTATCATTAGATATTCTTTTCTTACTTCACTTCTTCACTTTTCTATAGGCTAACTTTCATCTACAAGCATATCTTGACAAACCGAATACAGATTCGTAATTATTATATTATTACTAACATTTTGGATATTCTAACTTATATTTTAGTGCTTGCTACGAAAACTTATCATTAGATATTCTTTTCTTACTTTACTTCTTCACTTTTCAATAGGCTAACTTTCATCTACAAGCATATCTTGACTAACCGAATACAGATTCGTAATTATTATATTATTACTAATATTTTGGATATTCTAACTTATATTTTAATGATTGCTACGAAAACTTATCATTAGATATTCTTTTCTTACTTTACTTCTTCACTTTTCTAAATACTTATTACTTCTCAAAGCATACTCCTTAAAACTGAAATTCTTTCTTCTTTTCTTACTGTATTTCTTCACCTATCAAAATACTTATTACTTCTCAAAGCATACTCCTTAAAACTGAAACTCTATCTTCTTTTCTTACTTCACTTCTTCACTTTTCTAAATACTTATTACTTCTCAAAGCATACTCCTTAAAATTGAAATTCTTTCTTTTTTTCTTACTGTATTTCTTCACCTATCAAAATACTTATTACTGCTTAAAGCATACTCCTAAAAACTGAAACTCTATCTTCTTTTCTTACTTCACTTCTTCACTTTTCTAAATACTTATTACTTCTCAAAGCATACTCCTTAAAACTGAAATTCTTTCTTCTTTTCTTACTGTATTTCTTCACTTTTCTAAATACTTATTACTTCTCAAAGCATACTCCTTAAAACTGAAACTCTATCTTCTTTTCTTACTTTACTTCTTCACTTTTCTAAATACTTATTACTTCTCAAAGCATACTCCTTAAAATTGAAATTCTTTCTTTTTTTCTTACTGTATTTCTTCACCTATCAAAATACTTATTACTTCTCAAAGCATACTCCTTAAAACTGAAACTCTATCTTCTTTTCTTACTTCACTTCTTCACTTTTCTAAATACTTATTACTTCTCAAAGCATACTCCTTAAAACTGAAATTCTATCTTCTTTTCTTACTGTATTTCTTCACTTTTCTAAATACTTTTACTTCTCAAAGCATACTCCTTAAAACTGAAACTCTTTCTTCTTTTCTTACTTTACTTCTTCACTTTTCTAAATACTTATTACTTCTCAAAGCATACTCCTTAAAACTGAAATTCTTTCTTCTTTTCTTACTGTATTTCTTCACCTATCAAAATACTTATTACTTCTCAAAGCATACTCCTTAAAACTGAAACTCTATCTTCTTTTCTTACTTCACTTCTTCACTTTTCTAAATACTTATTACTTCTCAAAGCATACTCCTTAAAACTGAAATTCTATCTTCTTTTCTTACTTTACTTCTTCACTTTTCTAAATACTTTTACTTCTCAAAGCATACTCCTAAAAACTTAAATTCTATCTTCTTTTCTTACTTTACTTCTTCACTTTTCTAAATACTTATTACTTCACAAAGCATACTCCTAAAAACTGAAATTCTTTCTTCTTTTCTTACTTTACTTCTTCACTTTTCTAAATACTTATTACTTAACAAAGCATACTCCTTATTACTGAAATTCTATCTTCTTTTCTTACTTTACTTCTTCACTTTTCTATAGGCTAACTTTCATCTACAAGCATATCTTGACAAACCGAATACAGATTCGTAATTATTATATTATTACTAACATTTTGGATATTCTAACTTATATTTTAGTGCTTGCTACGAAAACTTATCATTAGATATTCTTTTCTTACTTTACTTCTTCACTTTTCTAAATACTTATTACTTCTCAAAGCATACTCCTTAAAACTGAAATTCTTTCTTCTTTTCTTACTGTATTTCTTCACCTATCAAAATACTTATTACTTCTCAAAGCATACTCCTTAAAACTGAAACTCTATCTTCTTTTCTTACTTCACTTCTTCACTTTTCTAAATACTTATTACTTCTCAAAGCATACTCCTTAAAATTGAAATTCTTTCTTTTTTTCTTACTGTATTTCTTCACCTATCAAAATACTTATTACTGCTTAAAGCATACTCCTAAAAACTGAAACTCTATCTTCTTTTCTTACTTCACTTCTTCACTTTTCTAAATACTTATTACTTCTCAAAGCATACTCCTTAAAACTGAAATTCTTTCTTCTTTTCTTACTGTATTTCTTCACTTTTCTAAATACTTATTACTTCTCAAAGCATACTCCTTAAAACTGAAACTCTATCTTCTTTTCTTACTTTACTTCTTCACTTTTCTAAATACTTATTACTTCTCAAAGCATACTCCTTAAAATTGAAATTCTTTCTTTTTTTCTTACTGTATTTCTTCACCTATCAAAATACTTATTACTTCTCAAAGCATACTCCTTAAAACTGAAACTCTATCTTCTTTTCTTACTTCACTTCTTCACTTTTCTAAATACTTATTACTTCTCAAAGCATACTCCTTAAAACTGAAATTCTATCTTCTTTTCTTACTGTATTTCTTCACTTTTCTAAATACTTTTACTTCTCAAAGCATACTCCTTAAAACTGAAACTCTTTCTTCTTTTCTTACTTTACTTCTTCACTTTTCTAAATACTTATTACTTCTCAAAGCATACTCCTTAAAACTGAAATTCTTTCTTCTTTTCTTACTGTATTTCTTCACCTATCAAAATACTTATTACTTCTCAAAGCATACTCCTTAAAACTGAAACTCTATCTTCTTTTCTTACTTCACTTCTTCACTTTTCTAAATACTTATTACTTCTCAAAGCATACTCCTTAAAACTGAAATTCTATCTTCTTTTCTTACTTTACTTCTTCACTTTTCTAAATACTTTTACTTCTCAAAGCATACTCCTAAAAACTTAAATTCTATCTTCTTTTCTTACTTTACTTCTTCACTTTTCTAAATACTTATTACTTCACAAAGCATACTCCTAAAAACTGAAATTCTTTCTTCTTTTCTTACTTTACTTCTTCACTTTTCTAAATACTTATTACTTAACAAAGCATACTCCTTATTACTGAAATTCTATCTTCTTTTCTTACTTTACTTCTTCACTTTTCTATAGGCTAACTTTCATCTACAAGCATATCTTGACAAACCGAATACAGATTCGTAATTATTATATTATTACTAACATTTTGGATATTCTAACTTATATTTTAGTGCTTGCTACGAAAACTTATCATTAGATATTCTTTTCTTACTTTACTTCTTCACTTTTCTATAGGCTAACTTTCATCTACAAGCATATCTTGACAAACCGAATACAGATTCGTAATTATTATATTATTACTAACATTTTGGATATTCTAACTTATATTTTAGTGCTTGCTACGAAAACTTATCATTAGATATTCTTTTCTTACTTTACTTCTTCACTTTTCTATAGGCTAACTTTCATCTACAAGCATATCTTGACAAACCGAATACAGATTCGTAATTATTATATTATTACTAATATTTTGGATATTCTAACTTATATTTTAATGATTGCTACGAAAACTTATCATTAGATATTCTTTTCTTACTTTACTTCTTCACTTTTCTAAATACTTATTACTTCTCAAAGCATACTCCTTAAAACTGAAATTCTTTCTTCTTTTCTTACTGTATTTCTTCACCTATCAAAATACTTATTACTTCTCAAAGCATACTCCTTAAAACTGAAACTCTATCTTCTTTTCTTACTTCACTTCTTCACTTTTCTAAATACTTATTACTTCTCAAAGCATACTCCTTAAAATTGAAATTCTTTCTTTTTTTCTTACTGTATTTCTTCACCTATCAAAATACTTATTACTGCTTAAAGCATACTCCTAAAAACTGAAACTCTATCTTCTTTTCTTACTTCACTTCTTCACTTTTCTAAATACTTATTACTTCTCAAAGCATACTCCTTAAAACTGAAATTCTTTCTTCTTTTCTTACTGTATTTCTTCACTTTTCTAAATACTTATTACTTCTCAAAGCATACTCCTTAAAACTGAAACTCTATCTTCTTTTCTTACTTTACTTCTTCACTTTTCTAAATACTTATTACTTCTCAAAGCATACTCCTTAAAATTGAAATTCTTTCTTTTTTTCTTACTGTATTTCTTCACCTATCAAAATACTTATTACTTCTCAAAGCATACTCCTTAAAACTGAAACTCTATCTTCTTTTCTTACTTCACTTCTTCACTTTTCTAAATACTTATTACTTCTCAAAGCATACTCCTTAAAACTGAAATTCTATCTTCTTTTCTTACTGTATTTCTTCACTTTTCTAAATACTTTTACTTCTCAAAGCATACTCCTTAAAACTGAAACTCTTTCTTCTTTTCTTACTTTACTTCTTCACTTTTCTAAATACTTATTACTTCTCAAAGCATACTCCTTAAAACTGAAATTCTTTCTTCTTTTCTTACTGTATTTCTTCACCTATCAAAATACTTATTACTTCTCAAAGCATACTCCTTAAAACTGAAACTCTATCTTCTTTTCTTACTTCACTTCTTCACTTTTCTAAATACTTATTACTTCTCAAAGCATACTCCTTAAAACTGAAATTCTATCTTCTTTTCTTACTTTACTTCTTCACTTTTCTAAATACTTTTACTTCTCAAAGCATACTCCTAAAAACTTAAATTCTATCTTCTTTTCTTACTTTACTTCTTCACTTTTCTAAATACTTATTACTTCACAAAGCATACTCCTAAAAACTGAAATTCTTTCTTCTTTTCTTACTTTACTTCTTCACTTTTCTAAATACTTATTACTTAACAAAGCATACTCCTTATTACTGAAATTCTATCTTCTTTTCTTACTTTACTTCTTCACTTTTCTATAGGCTAACTTTCATCTACAAGCATATCTTGACAAACCGAATACAGATTCGTAATTATTATATTATTACTAACATTTTGGATATTCTAACTTATATTTTAGTGCTTGCTACGAAAACTTATCATTAGATATTCTTTTCTTACTTTACTTCTTCACTTTTCTATAGGCTAACTTTCATCTACAAGCATATCTTGACAAACCGAATACAGATTCGTAATTATTATATTATTACTAACATTTTGGATATTCTAACTTATATTTTAGTGCTTGCTACGAAAACTTATCATTAGATATTCTTTTCTTACTTTACTTCTTCACTTTTCTATAGGCTAACTTTCATCTACAAGCATATCTTGACAAACCGAATACAGATTCGTAATTATTATATTATTACTAACATTTTGGATATTCTAACTTATATTTTAGTGCTTGCTACGAAAACTTATCATTAGATATTCTTTTCTTACTTTACTTCTTCACTTTTCTATAGGCTAACTTTCATCTACAAGCATATCTTGACAAACCGAATACAGATTCGTAATTATTATATTATTACTAATATTTTGGATATTCTAACTAATATTTTAATGATTGCTACGAAAACTTATCATTAGATATTCTTTTCTTACTTCACTTCTTCACTTTTCTATAGGCTAACTTTCATCTACAAGCATATCTTGACAAACCGAATACAGATTCGTAATTATTATATTATTACTAACATTTTGGATATTCTAACTTATATTTTAGTGCTTGCTACGAAAACTTATCATTAGATATTCTTTTCTTACTTTACTTCTTCACTTTTCAATAGGCTAACTTTCATCTACAAGCATATCTTGACAAACCGAATACAGATTCGTAATTATTATATTATTACTAACATTTTGGATATTCTAACTTATATTTTAGTGCTTGCTACGAAAACTTATCATTAGATATTCTTTTCTTACTTTACTTCTTCACTTTTCTAAATACTTATTACTTCTCAAAGCATACTCCTTAAAACTGAAATTCTTTCTTCTTTTCTTACTGTATTTCTTCACCTATCAAAATACTTATTACTTCTCAAAGCATACTCCTTAAAACTGAAACTCTATCTTCTTTTCTTACTTCACTTCTTCACTTTTCTAAATACTTATTACTTCTCAAAGCATACTCCTTAAAATTGAAATTCTTTCTTTTTTTCTTACTGTATTTCTTCACCTATCAAAATACTTATTACTGCTTAAAGCATACTCCTAAAAACTGAAACTCTATCTTCTTTTCTTACTTCACTTCTTCACTTTTCTAAATACTTATTACTTCTCAAAGCATACTCCTTAAAACTGAAATTCTTTCTTCTTTTCTTACTGTATTTCTTCACTTTTCTAAATACTTATTACTTCTCAAAGCATACTCCTTAAAACTGAAACTCTATCTTCTTTTCTTACTTTACTTCTTCACTTTTCTAAATACTTATTACTTCTCAAAGCATACTCCTTAAAATTGAAATTCTTTCTTTTTTTCTTACTGTATTTCTTCACCTATCAAAATACTTATTACTTCTCAAAGCATACTCCTTAAAACTGAAACTCTATCTTCTTTTCTTACTTCACTTCTTCACTTTTCTAAATACTTATTACTTCTCAAAGCATACTCCTTAAAACTGAAATTCTATCTTCTTTTCTTACTGTATTTCTTCACTTTTCTAAATACTTTTACTTCTCAAAGCATACTCCTTAAAACTGAAACTCTTTCTTCTTTTCTTACTTTACTTCTTCACTTTTCTAAATACTTATTACTTCTCAAAGCATACTCCTTAAAACTGAAATTCTTTCTTCTTTTCTTACTGTATTTCTTCACCTATCAAAATACTTATTACTTCTCAAAGCATACTCCTTAAAACTGAAACTCTATCTTCTTTTCTTACTTCACTTCTTCACTTTTCTAAATACTTATTACTTCTCAAAGCATACTCCTTAAAACTGAAATTCTATCTTCTTTTCTTACTTTACTTCTTCACTTTTCTAAATACTTTTACTTCTCAAAGCATACTCCTAAAAACTTAAATTCTATCTTCTTTTCTTACTTTACTTCTTCACTTTTCTAAATACTTATTACTTCACAAAGCATACTCCTAAAAACTGAAATTCTTTCTTCTTTTCTTACTTTACTTCTTCACTTTTCTAAATACTTATTACTTAACAAAGCATACTCCTTATTACTGAAATTCTATCTTCTTTTCTTACTTTACTTCTTCACTTTTCTATAGGCTAACTTTCATCTACAAGCATATCTTGACAAACCGAATACAGATTCGTAATTATTATATTATTACTAACATTTTGGATATTCTAACTTATATTTTAGTGCTTGCTACGAAAACTTATCATTAGATATTCTTTTCTTACTTTACTTCTTCACTTTTCTATAGGCTAACTTTCATCTACAAGCATATCTTGACAAACCGAATACAGATTCGTAATTATTATATTATTACTAACATTTTGGATATTCTAACTTATATTTTAGTGCTTGCTACGAAAACTTATCATTAGATATTCTTTTCTTACTTTACTTCTTCACTTTTCTATAGGCTAACTTTCATCTACAAGCATATCTTGACAAACCGAATACAGATTCGTAATTATTATATTATTACTAACATTTTGGATATTCTAACTTATATTTTAGTGCTTGCTACGAAAACTTATCATTAGATATTCTTTTCTTACTTTACTTCTTCACTTTTCTATAGGCTAACTTTCATCTACAAGCATATCTTGACAAACCGAATACAGATTCGTAATTATTATATTATTACTAACATTTTGGATATTCTAACTTATATTTTAGTGCTTGCTACGAAAACTTATCATTAGATATTCTTTTCTTACTTTACTTCTTCACTTTTCAATAGGCTAACTTTCATCTACAAGCATATCTTGACAAACCGAATACAGATTCGTAATTATTATATTATTACTAACATTTTGGATATTCTAACTTATATTTTAGTGCTTGCTACGAAAACTTATCATTAGATATTCTTTTCTTACTTTACTTCTTCACTTTTCTAAATACTTATTACTTCTCAAAGCATACTCCTTAAAACTGAAATTCTTTCTTCTTTTCTTACTGTATTTCTTCACCTATCAAAATACTTATTACTTCTCAAAGCATACTCCTTAAAACTGAAACTCTATCTTCTTTTCTTACTTCACTTCTTCACTTTTCTAAATACTTATTACTTCTCAAAGCATACTCCTTAAAATTGAAATTCTTTCTTTTTTTCTTACTGTATTTCTTCACCTATCAAAATACTTATTACTGCTTAAAGCATACTCCTAAAAACTGAAACTCTATCTTCTTTTCTTACTTCACTTCTTCACTTTTCTAAATACTTATTACTTCTCAAAGCATACTCCTTAAAACTGAAATTCTTTCTTCTTTTCTTACTGTATTTCTTCACTTTTCTAAATACTTATTACTTCTCAAAGCATACTCCTTAAAACTGAAACTCTATCTTCTTTTCTTACTTTACTTCTTCACTTTTCTAAATACTTATTACTTCTCAAAGCATACTCCTTAAAATTGAAATTCTTTCTTTTTTTCTTACTGTATTTCTTCACCTATCAAAATACTTATTACTGCTTAAAGCATACTCCTAAAAACTGAAACTCTATCTTCTTTTCTTACTTCACTTCTTCACTTTTCTAAATACTTATTACTTCTCAAAGCATACTCCTTAAAACTGAAATTCTTTCTTCTTTTCTTACTGTATTTCTTCACTTTTCTAAATAC
This sequence comes from Loxodes magnus, assembly GCA_946699065.1. Lineage (NCBI taxonomy): Eukaryota > Ciliophora > Karyorelictea > Loxodida > Loxodidae > Loxodes > Loxodes magnus. The sequence continues at coordinate 15,448 of CAMPDV010005287.1, forward strand.
TTATTACTTCTCAAAGCATACTCCTTAAAACTGAAACTCTATCTTCTTTTCTTACTTTACTTCTTCACTTTTCTAAATACTTATTACTTCTCAAAGCATACTCCTTAAAATTGAAATTCTTTCTTTTTTTCTTACTGTATTTCTTCACCTATCAAAATACTTATTACTTCTCAAAGCATACTCCTTAAAACTGAAACTCTATCTTCTTTTCTTACTTCACTTCTTCACTTTTCTAAATACTTATTACTTCTCAAAGCATACTCCTTAAAACTGAAATTCTATCTTCTTTTCTTACTGTATTTCTTCACTTTTCTAAATACTTATTACTTCTCAAAGCATACTCCTTAAAACTGAAATTCTATCTTCTTTTCTTACTTTACTTCTTCACTTTTCTAAATACTTTTACTTCTCAAAGCATACTCCTAAAAACTTAAATTCTATCTTCTTTTCTTACTTTACTTCTTCACTTTTCTAAATACTTATTACTTCACAAAGCATACTCCTAAAAACTGAAATTCTTTCTTCTTTTCTTACTTTACTTCTTCACTTTTCTAAATACTTATTACTTAACAAAGCATACTCCTTATTACTGAAATTCTATCTTCTTTTCTTACTTTACTTCTTCACTTTTCTATAGGCTAACTTTCATCTACAAGCATATCTTGACAAACCGAATACAGATTCGTAATTATTATATTATTACTAACATTTTGGATATTCTAACTTATATTTTAGTGCTTGCTACGAAAACTTATCATTAGATATTCTTTTCTTACTTTACTTCTTCACTTTTCTATAGGCTAACTTTCATCTACAAGCATATCTTGACAAACCGAATACAGATTCGTAATTATTATATTATTACTAACATTTTGGATATTCTAACTTATATTTTAGTGCTTGCTACGAAAACTTATCATTAGATATTCTTTTCTTACTTTACTTCTTCACTTTTCTATAGGCTAACTTTCATCTACAAGCATATCTTGACAAACCGAATACAGATTCGTAATTATTATATTATTACTAACATTTTGGATATTCTAACTTATATTTTAGTGCTTGCTACGAAAACTTATCATTAGATATTCTTTTCTTACTTTACTTCTTCACTTTTCTATAGGCTAACTTTCATCTACAAGCATATCTTGACAAACCGAATACAGATTCGTAATTATTATATTATTACTAACATTTTGGATATTCTAACTTATATTTTAGTGCTTGCTACGAAAACTTATCATTAGATATTCTTTTCTTACTTTACTTCTTCACTTTTCAATAGGCTAACTTTCATCTACAAGCATATCTTGACAAACCGAATACAGATTCGTAATTATTATATTATTACTAACATTTTGGATATTCTAACTTATATTTTAGTGCTTGCTACGAAAACTTATCATTAGATATTCTTTTCTTACTTTACTTCTTCACTTTTCTAAATACTTATTACTTCTCAAAGCATACTCCTTAAAACTGAAATTCTTTCTTCTTTTCTTACTGTATTTCTTCACCTATCAAAATACTTATTACTTCTCAAAGCATACTCCTTAAAACTGAAACTCTATCTTCTTTTCTTACTTCACTTCTTCACTTTTCTAAATACTTATTACTTCTCAAAGCATACTCCTTAAAATTGAAATTCTTTCTTTTTTTCTTACTGTATTTCTTCACCTATCAAAATACTTATTACTGCTTAAAGCATACTCCTAAAAACTGAAACTCTATCTTCTTTTCTTACTTCACTTCTTCACTTTTCTAAATACTTATTACTTCTCAAAGCATACTCCTTAAAACTGAAATTCTTTCTTCTTTTCTTACTGTATTTCTTCACTTTTCTAAATACTTATTACTTCTCAAAGCATACTCCTTAAAACTGAAACTCTATCTTCTTTTCTTACTTTACTTCTTCACTTTTCTAAATACTTATTACTTCTCAAAGCATACTCCTTAAAATTGAAATTCTTTCTTTTTTTCTTACTGTATTTCTTCACCTATCAAAATACTTATTACTGCTTAAAGCATACTCCTAAAAACTGAAACTCTATCTTCTTTTCTTACTTCACTTCTTCACTTTTCTAAATACTTATTACTTCTCAAAGCATACTCCTTAAAACTGAAATTCTTTCTTCTTTTCTTACTGTATTTCTTCACTTTTCTAAATACTTATTACTTCTCAAAGCATACTCCTTAAAACTGAAACTCTATCTTCTTTTCTTACTTTACTTCTTCACTTTTCTAAATACTTATTACTTCTCAAAGCATACTCCTTAAAATTGAAATTCTTTCTTTTTTTCTTACTGTATTTCTTCACCTATCAAAATACTTATTACTTCTCAAAGCATACTCCTTAAAACTGAAACTCTATCTTCTTTTCTTACTTCACTTCTTCACTTTTCTAAATACTTATTACTTCTCAAAGCATACTCCTTAAAACTGAAATTCTATCTTCTTTTCTTACTGTATTTCTTCACTTTTCTAAATACTTATTACTTCTCAAAGCATACTCCTTAAAACTGAAATTCTATCTTCTTTTCTTACTTTACTTCTTCACTTTTCTAAATACTTTTACTTCTCAAAGCATACTCCTAAAAACTTAAATTCTATCTTCTTTTCTTACTTTACTTCTTCACTTTTCTAAATACTTATTACTTCACAAAGCATACTCCTAAAAACTGAAATTCTTTCTTCTTTTCTTACTTTACTTCTTCACTTTTCTAAATACTTATTACTTAACAAAGCATACTCCTTATTACTGAAATTCTATCTTCTTTTCTTACTTTACTTCTTCACTTTTCTAAATACTTATTACTTCTCAAAGCATACTCCTTAAAATTGAAATTCTTTCTTTTTTTCTTACTGTATTTCTTCACCTATCAAAATACTTATTACTTCTCAAAGCATACTCCTTAAAACTGAAACTCTATCTTCTTTTCTTACTTCACTTCTTCACTTTTCTAAATACTTATTACTTCTCAAAGCATACTCCTTAAAACTGAAATTCTATCTTCTTTTCTTACTGTATTTCTTCACTTTTCTAAATACTTATTACTTCTCAAAGCATACTCCTTAAAACTGAAATTCTATCTTCTTTTCTTACTTTACTTCTTCACTTTTCTAAATACTTTTACTTCTCAAAGCATACTCCTAAAAACTTAAATTCTATCTTCTTTTCTTACTTTACTTCTTCACTTTTCTAAATACTTATTACTTCACAAAGCATACTCCTAAAAACTGAAATTCTTTCTTCTTTTCTTACTTTACTTCTTCACTTTTCTAAATACTTATTACTTAACAAAGCATACTCCTTATTACTGAAATTCTATCTTCTTTTCTTACTTTACTTCTTCACTTTTCTATAGGCTAACTTTCATCTACAAGCATATCTTGACAAACCGAATACAGATTCGTAATTATTATATTATTACTAACATTTTGGATATTCTAACTTATATTTTAGTGCTTGCTACGAAAACTTATCATTAGATATTCTTTTCTTACTTTACTTCTTCACTTTTCTATAGGCTAACTTTCATCTACAAGCATATCTTGACAAACCGAATACAGATTCGTAATTATTATATTATTACTAACATTTTGGATATTCTAACTTATATTTTAGTGCTTGCTACGAAAACTTATCATTAGATATTCTTTTCTTACTTTACTTCTTCACTTTTCTATAGGCTAACTTTCATCTACAAGCATATCTTGACAAACCGAATACAGATTCGTAATTATTATATTATTACTAATATTTTGGATATTCTAACTTATATTTTAATGATTGCTACGAAAACTTATCATTAGATATTCTTTTCTTACTTTACTTCTTCACTTTTCTAAATACTTATTACTTCTCAAAGCATACTCCTTAAAACTGAAATTCTTTCTTCTTTTCTTACTGTATTTCTTCACCTATCAAAATACTTATTACTTCTCAAAGCATACTCCTTAAAACTGAAACTCTATCTTCTTTTCTTACTTCACTTCTTCACTTTTCTAAATACTTATTACTTCTCAAAGCATACTCCTTAAAATTGAAATTCTTTCTTTTTTTCTTACTGTATTTCTTCACCTATCAAAATACTTATTACTGCTTAAAGCATACTCCTAAAAACTGAAACTCTATCTTCTTTTCTTACTTCACTTCTTCACTTTTCTAAATACTTATTACTTCTCAAAGCATACTCCTTAAAACTGAAATTCTTTCTTCTTTTCTTACTGTATTTCTTCACTTTTCTAAATACTTATTACTTCTCAAAGCATACTCCTTAAAACTGAAACTCTATCTTCTTTTCTTACTTTACTTCTTCACTTTTCTAAATACTTATTACTTCTCAAAGCATACTCCTTAAAATTGAAATTCTTTCTTTTTTTCTTACTGTATTTCTTCACCTATCAAAATACTTATTACTTCTCAAAGCATACTCCTTAAAACTGAAACTCTATCTTCTTTTCTTACTTCACTTCTTCACTTTTCTAAATACTTATTACTTCTCAAAGCATACTCCTTAAAACTGAAATTCTATCTTCTTTTCTTACTGTATTTCTTCACTTTTCTAAATACTTTTACTTCTCAAAGCATACTCCTTAAAACTGAAACTCTTTCTTCTTTTCTTACTTTACTTCTTCACTTTTCTAAATACTTATTACTTCTCAAAGCATACTCCTTAAAACTGAAATTCTTTCTTCTTTTCTTACTGTATTTCTTCACCTATCAAAATACTTATTACTTCTCAAAGCATACTCCTTAAAACTGAAACTCTATCTTCTTTTCTTACTTCACTTCTTCACTTTTCTAAATACTTATTACTTCTCAAAGCATACTCCTTAAAACTGAAATTCTATCTTCTTTTCTTACTTTACTTCTTCACTTTTCTAAATACTTTTACTTCTCAAAGCATACTCCTAAAAACTTAAATTCTATCTTCTTTTCTTACTTTACTTCTTCACTTTTCTAAATACTTATTACTTCACAAAGCATACTCCTAAAAACTGAAATTCTTTCTTCTTTTCTTACTTTACTTCTTCACTTTTCTAAATACTTATTACTTAACAAAGCATACTCCTTATTACTGAAATTCTATCTTCTTTTCTTACTTTACTTCTTCACTTTTCTATAGGCTAACTTTCATCTACAAGCATATCTTGACAAACCGAATACAGATTCGTAATTATTATATTATTACTAACATTTTGGATATTCTAACTTATATTTTAGTGCTTGCTACGAAAACTTATCATTAGATATTCTTTTCTTACTTTACTTCTTCACTTTTCTAAATACTTATTACTTCTCAAAGCATACTCCTTAAAACTGAAATTCTTTCTTCTTTTCTTACTGTATTTCTTCACCTATCAAAATACTTATTACTTCTCAAAGCATACTCCTTAAAACTGAAACTCTATCTTCTTTTCTTACTTCACTTCTTCACTTTTCTAAATACTTATTACTTCTCAAAGCATACTCCTTAAAATTGAAATTCTTTCTTTTTTTCTTACTGTATTTCTTCACCTATCAAAATACTTATTACTGCTTAAAGCATACTCCTAAAAACTGAAACTCTATCTTCTTTTCTTACTTCACTTCTTCACTTTTCTAAATACTTATTACTTCTCAAAGCATACTCCTTAAAACTGAAATTCTTTCTTCTTTTCTTACTGTATTTCTTCACTTTTCTAAATACTTATTACTTCTCAAAGCATACTCCTTAAAACTGAAACTCTATCTTCTTTTCTTACTTTACTTCTTCACTTTTCTAAATACTTATTACTTCTCAAAGCATACTCCTTAAAATTGAAATTCTTTCTTTTTTTCTTACTGTATTTCTTCACCTATCAAAATACTTATTACTTCTCAAAGCATACTCCTTAAAACTGAAACTCTATCTTCTTTTCTTACTTCACTTCTTCACTTTTCTAAATACTTATTACTTCTCAAAGCATACTCCTTAAAACTGAAATTCTATCTTCTTTTCTTACTGTATTTCTTCACTTTTCTAAATACTTTTACTTCTCAAAGCATACTCCTTAAAACTGAAACTCTTTCTTCTTTTCTTACTTTACTTCTTCACTTTTCTAAATACTTATTACTTCTCAAAGCATACTCCTTAAAACTGAAATTCTTTCTTCTTTTCTTACTGTATTTCTTCACCTATCAAAATACTTATTACTTCTCAAAGCATACTCCTTAAAACTGAAACTCTATCTTCTTTTCTTACTTCACTTCTTCACTTTTCTAAATACTTATTACTTCTCAAAGCATACTCCTTAAAACTGAAATTCTATCTTCTTTTCTTACTTTACTTCTTCACTTTTCTAAATACTTTTACTTCTCAAAGCATACTCCTAAAAACTTAAATTCTATCTTCTTTTCTTACTTTACTTCTTCACTTTTCTAAATACTTATTACTTCACAAAGCATACTCCTAAAAACTGAAATTCTTTCTTCTTTTCTTACTTTACTTCTTCACTTTTCTAAATACTTATTACTTAACAAAGCATACTCCTTATTACTGAAATTCTATCTTCTTTTCTTACTTTACTTCTTCACTTTTCTATAGGCTAACTTTCATCTACAAGCATATCTTGACAAACCGAATACAGATTCGTAATTATTATATTATTACTAACATTTTGGATATTCTAACTTATATTTTAGTGCTTGCTACGAAAACTTATCATTAGATATTCTTTTCTTACTTTACTTCTTCACTTTTCTATAGGCTAACTTTCATCTACAAGCATATCTTGACAAACCGAATACAGATTCGTAATTATTATATTATTACTAACATTTTGGATATTCTAACTTATATTTTAGTGCTTGCTACGAAAACTTATCATTAGATATTCTTTTCTTACTTTACTTCTTCACTTTTCTATAGGCTAACTTTCATCTACAAGCATATCTTGACAAACCGAATACAGATTCGTAATTATTATATTATTACTAACATTTTGGATATTCTAACTTATATTTTAGTGCTTGCTACGAAAACTTATCATTAGATATTCTTTTCTTACTTTACTTCTTCACTTTTCAATAGGCTAACTTTCATCTACAAGCATATCTTGACAAACCGAATACAGATTCGTAATTATTATATTATTACTAACATTTTGGATATTCTAACTTATATTTTAGTGCTTGCTACGAAAACTTATCATTAGATATTCTTTTCTTACTTTACTTCTTCACTTTTCTAAATACTTATTACTTCTCAAAGCATACTCCTTAAAACTGAAATTCTTTCTTCTTTTCTTACTGTATTTCTTCACCTATCAAAATACTTATTACTTCTCAAAGCATACTCCTTAAAACTGAAACTCTATCTTCTTTTCTTACTTCACTTCTTCACTTTTCTAAATACTTATTACTTCTCAAAGCATACTCCTTAAAATTGAAATTCTTTCTTTTTTTCTTACTGTATTTCTTCACCTATCAAAATACTTATTACTGCTTAAAGCATACTCCTAAAAACTGAAACTCTATCTTCTTTTCTTACTTCACTTCTTCACTTTTCTAAATACTTATTACTTCTCAAAGCATACTCCTTAAAACTGAAATTCTTTCTTCTTTTCTTACTGTATTTCTTCACTTTTCTAAATACTTATTACTTCTCAAAGCATACTCCTTAAAACTGAAACTCTATCTTCTTTTCTTACTTTACTTCTTCACTTTTCTAAATACTTATTACTTCTCAAAGCATACTCCTTAAAATTGAAATTCTTTCTTTTTTTCTTACTGTATTTCTTCACCTATCAAAATACTTATTACTGCTTAAAGCATACTCCTAAAAACTGAAACTCTATCTTCTTTTCTTACTTCACTTCTTCACTTTTCTAAATACTTATTACTTCTCAAAGCATACTCCTTAAAACTGAAATTCTTTCTTCTTTTCTTACTGTATTTCTTCACTTTTCTAAATACTTATTACTTCTCAAAGCATACTCCTTAAAACTGAAACTCTATCTTCTTTTCTTACTTTACTTCTTCACTTTTCTAAATACTTATTACTTCTCAAAGCATACTCCTTAAAATTGAAATTCTTTCTTTTTTTCTTACTGTATTTCTTCACCTATCAAAATACTTATTACTTCTCAAAGCATACTCCTTAAAACTGAAACTCTATCTTCTTTTCTTACTTCACTTCTTCACTTTTCTAAATACTTATTACTTCTCAAAGCATACTCCTTAAAACTGAAATTCTATCTTCTTTTCTTACTGTATTTCTTCACTTTTCTAAATACTTATTACTTCTCAAAGCATACTCCTTAAAACTGAAATTCTATCTTCTTTTCTTACTTTACTTCTTCACTTTTCTAAATACTTTTACTTCTCAAAGCATACTCCTAAAAACTTAAATTCTATCTTCTTTTCTTACTTTACTTCTTCACTTTTCTAAATACTTATTACTTCACAAAGCATACTCCTAAAAACTGAAATTCTTTCTTCTTTTCTTACTTTACTTCTTCACTTTTCTAAATACTTATTACTTAACAAAGCATACTCCTTATTACTGAAATTCTATCTTCTTTTCTTACTTTACTTCTTCACTTTTCTATAGGCTAACTTTCATCTACAAGCATATCTTGACAAACCGAATACAGATTCGTAATTATTATATTATTACTAACATTTTGGATATTCTAACTTATATTTTAGTGCTTGCTACGAAAACTTATCATTAGATATTCTTTTCTTACTTTACTTCTTCACTTTTCTATAGGCTAACTTTCATCTACAAGCATATCTTGACAAACCGAATACAGATTCGTAATTATTATATTATTACTAACATTTTGGATATTCTAACTTATATTTTAGTGCTTGCTACGAAAACTTATCATTAGATATTCTTTTCTTACTTTACTTCTTCACTTTTCTATAGGCTAACTTTCATCTACAAGCATATCTTGACAAACCGAATACAGATTCGTAATTATTATATTATTACTAATATTTTGGATATTCTAACTTATATTTTAATGATTGCTACGAAAACTTATCATTAGATATTCTTTTCTTACTTTACTTCTTCACTTTTCTAAATACTTATTACTTCTCAAAGCATACTCCTTAAAACTGAAATTCTTTCTTCTTTTCTTACTGTATTTCTTCACCTATCAAAATACTTATTACTTCTCAAAGCATACTCCTTAAAACTGAAACTCTATCTTCTTTTCTTACTTCACTTCTTCACTTTTCTAAATACTTATTACTTCTCAAAGCATACTCCTTAAAATTGAAATTCTTTCTTTTTTTCTTACTGTATTTCTTCACCTATCAAAATACTTATTACTGCTTAAAGCATACTCCTAAAAACTGAAACTCTATCTTCTTTTCTTACTTCACTTCTTCACTTTTCTAAATACTTATTACTTCTCAAAGCATACTCCTTAAAACTGAAATTCTTTCTTCTTTTCTTACTGTATTTCTTCACTTTTCTAAATACTTATTACTTCTCAAAGCATACTCCTTAAAACTGAAACTCTATCTTCTTTTCTTACTTTACTTCTTCACTTTTCTAAATACTTATTACTTCTCAAAGCATACTCCTTAAAATTGAAATTCTTTCTTTTTTTCTTACTGTATTTCTTCACCTATCAAAATACTTATTACTTCTCAAAGCATACTCCTTAAAACTGAAACTCTATCTTCTTTTCTTACTTCACTTCTTCACTTTTCTAAATACTTATTACTTCTCAAAGCATACTCCTTAAAACTGAAATTCTATCTTCTTTTCTTACTGTATTTCTTCACTTTTCTAAATACTTTTACTTCTCAAAGCATACTCCTTAAAACTGAAACTCTTTCTTCTTTTCTTACTTTACTTCTTCACTTTTCTAAATACTTATTACTTCTCAAAGCATAC
>CAMPDV010005288.1:0-36419 GCA_946699065.1 Loxodes magnus
TTAAAAAAAGTGCAAAGACGAAAAATGTTCATAAATATCTTTTAGAAAGAGAGAGTAAAGATATTTTAAAAATTTCGAAATTAGGTGTCGAAAAAAGAATAGTCAAAGAGTAAAAATGAAAAGTCGAAAATTATATTAATAAGTGCAAAGACGAAAAATGTTCATAAATATCTTTTAGAAAGAGAGAGTAAAGATATTTTAAAAATTTCGAAATTAGGTGTCGAAAAAAGAATAGTCAAAGAGTAAAAATGAAAAGTCGATAATTATTAAAAAAAGTGCAAAGACGAAAAATGTTCATAAATATCTTTTAGAAAGAGAGAGTAAAGATATTTTAAAAATTTCGAAATTAGGTGTCGAAAAAAGAATAGTCAAAGAGTAAAAATGAGAAGTCGAAAATTATATAAATAAGTGCAAAGACGAAAAATGTTCATAAATATCTTTTAGAAAGAGAGAGTAAAGATATTTTAAAAATTTCGAAATTAGGTGTCGAAAAAAGAATAGTCAAAGAGTAAAAATGAAAAGTCGATAATTATTAAAAAAAGTGCAAAGACGAAAAATGTTCATAAATATCTTTTAGAAAGAGAGAGTAAAGATATTTTAAAAATTTCGAAATTAGGTGTCGAAAAAAGAATAGTCAAAGAGTAAAAATGAAAAGTCGAAAATTATTAAAAAAAGTGCAAAGACGAAAAATGTTCATAAATATCTTTTAGAAAGAGAGAGTAAAGATATTTTAAAAATTTCGAAATTAGGTGTCGAAAAAAGAATAGTCAAAGAGTAAAAATGAGAAGTCTAAAATTATATAAATAAGTGCAAAGACGAAAAATGTTCATAAATATCTTTTAGAAAGAGAGAGTAAAGATATTTTAAAAATTTCGAAATTAGGTGTCGAAAAAAGAATAGTCAAAGAGTAAAAATGAAAAGTCGAAAATTATTAAAAAAAGTATGAAATGAAAAATGTTCATAAATATCTTTTAGAAAGAGAGAGTAAAGATATTTTAAAAATTTCGAAATTAGGTGTCGAAAAAAGAATAGTCAAAGAGTAAAAATGAAAAGTCGATAATTATTAAAAAAAGTGCAAAGACGAAAAATGTTCATAAATATCTTTTAGAAAGAGAGAGTAAAGATATTTTAAAAATTTCGAAATTAGGTGTCGAAAAAAGAATAGTCAAAGAGTAAAAATGAAAAGTCGAAAATTATATTAATAAGTGCAAAGACGAAAAATGTTCATAAATATCTTTTAGAAAGAGAGAGTAAAGATATTTTAAAAATTTCGAAATTAGGTGTCGAAAAAAGAATAGTCAAAGAGTAAAAATGAAAAGTCGATAATTATTAAAAAAAGTGCAAAGACGAAAAATGTTCATAAATATCTTTTAGAAAGAGAGAGTAAAGATATTTTAAAAATTTCGAAATTAGGTGTCGAAAAAAGAATAGTCAAAGAGTAAAAATGAGAAGTCGAAAATTATATAAATAAGTGCAAAGACGAAAAATGTTCATAAATATCTTTTAGAAAGAGAGAGTAAAGATATTTTAAAAATTTCGAAATTAGGTGTCGAAAAAAGAATAGTCAAAGAGTAAAAATGAAAAGTCGATAATTATTAAAAAAAGTGCAAAGACGAAAAATGTTCATAAATATCTTTTAGAAAGAGAGAGTAAAGATATTTTAAAAATTTCGAAATTAGGTGTCGAAAAAAGAATAGTCAAAGAGTAAAAATGAAAAGTCGATAATTATTAAAAAAAGTGCAAAGACGAAAAATGTTCATAAATATCTTTTAGAAAGAGAGAGTAAAGATATTTTAAAAATTTCGAAATTAGGTGTCGAAAAAAGAATAGTCAAAGAGTAAAAATGAAAAGTCTAAAATTATTAAAAAAAAGTGTAAAGACGAAAAATGTTCATAAATATCTTTTAGAAAGAGAGAGTAAAGATATTTTAAAAATTTCGAAATTAGGTGTCGAAAAAAGAATAGTCAAAGAGTAAAAATGAAAAGTCGATAATTATTAAAAAAAGTGCAAAGACGAAAAATGTTCATAAATATCTTTTAGAAAGAGAGAGTAAAGATATTTTAAAAATTTCGAAATTAGGTGTCGAAAAAAGAATAGTCAAAGAGTAAAAATGAAAAGTCGATAATTATTAAAAAAAGTGCAAAGACGAAAAATGTTCATAAATATCTTTTAGAAAGAGAGAGTAAAGATATTTTAAAAATTTCGAAATTAGGTGTCGAAAAAAGAATAGTCAAAGAGTAAAAATGAAAAGTCTAAAATTATTAAAAAAAAGTGTAAAGACGAAAAATGTTCATAAATATCTTTTAGAAAGAGAGAGTAAAGATATTTTAAAAATTTCGAAATTAGGTGTCGAAAAAAGAATAGTCAAAGAGTAAAAATGAAAAGTCGATAATTATTAAAAAAAGTGCAAAGACGAAAAATGTTCATAAATATCTTTTAGAAAGAGAGAGTAAAGATATTTTAAAAATTTCGAAATTAGGTGTCGAAAAAAGAATAGTCAAAGAGTAAAAATGAAAAGTCGAAAATTATATTAATAAGTGCAAAGACGAAAAATGTTCATAAATATCTTTTAGAAAGAGAGAGTAAAGATATTTTAAAAATTTCGAAATTAGGTGTCGAAAAAAGAATAGTCAAAGAGTAAAAATGAAAAGTCGATAATTATTAAAAAAAGTGCAAAGACGAAAAATGTTCATAAATATCTTTTAGAAAGAGAGAGTAAAGATATTTTAAAAATTTCGAAATTAGGTGTCGAAAAAAGAATAGTCAAAGAGTAAAAATGAGAAGTCGAAAATTTTATTAATAAGTGCAAAGACGAAAAATGTTCATAAATATCTTTTAGAAAGAGAGAGTAAAGATATTTTAAAAATTTCGAAATTAGGTGTCGAAAAAAGAATAGTCAAAGAGTAAAAATGAAAAGTCGATAATTATTAAAAAAAGTGCAAAGACGAAAAATGTTCATAAATATCTTTTAGAAAGAGAGAGTAAAGATATTTTAAAAATTTCGAAATTAGGTGTCGAAAAAAGAATAGTCAAAGAGTAAAAATGAAAAGTCGATAATTATTAAAAAAAGTGCAAAGACGAAAAATGTTCATAAATATCTTTTAGAAAGAGAGAGTAAAGATATTTTAAAAATTTCGAAATTAGGTGTCGAAAAAAGAATAGTCAAAGAGTAAAAATGAAAAGTCTAAAATTATTAAAAAAAAGTGTAAAGACGAAAAATGTTCATAAATATCTTTTAGAAAGAGAGAGTAAAGATATTTTAAAAATTTCGAAATTAGGTGTCGAAAAAAGAATAGTCAAAGAGTAAAAATGAAAAGTCGAAAATTATATAAATAAGTGCAAAGACGAAAAATGTTCATAAATATCTTTTAGAAAGAGAGAGTAAAGATATTTTAAAAATTTCGAAATTAGGTGTCGAAAAAAGAATAGTCAAAGAGTAAAAATGAAAAGTCGAAAATTATATAAATAAGTGCAAAGAAGAAAAATGTTCATTAATATCTTTTAGAAAGAGAGAGTAAAGATATTTTAAAAATTTCGAAATTAGGTGTCGAAAAAAGAATAGTCAAAGAGTAAAAATGAGAAGTCGAAAATTATATAAATAAGTACAAAGACGAAAAATGTTCATAAATATCTTTTAGAAAGAGAGAGTAAAGATATTTTAAAAATTTCGAAATTAGGTGTCGAAAAAAGAATAGTCAAAGAGTAAAAATGAGAAGTCGAAAATTATATAAATAAGTACAAAGAAGAAAAATGTTCATAAATATCTTTTAGAAAGAGAGAGTAAAGATATTTTAAAAATTTCGAAATTAGGTGTCGAAAAAAGAATAGTCAAAGAGTAAAAATGAGAAGTCGAAAATTATATAAATAAGTGCAAAGACGAAAAATGTTCATAAATATCTTTTAGAAAGAGAGAGTAAAGATATTTTAAAAATTTCGAAATTAGGTGTCGAAAAAAGAATAGTCAAAGAGTAAAAATGAGAAGTCGAAAATTATATTAATAAGTGCAAAGACGAAAAATGTTCATAAATATCTTTTAGAAAGAGAGAGTAAAGATATTTTAAAAATTTCGAAATTAGGTGTCGAAAAAAGAATAGTCAAAGAGTAAAAATGAGAAGTCGAAAATTATATAAATAAGTACAAAGAAGAAAAATGTTCATAAATATCTTTTAGAAAGAGAGAGTAAAGATATTTTAAAAATTTCGAAATTAGGTGTCGAAAAAAGAATAGTCAAAGAGTAAAAATGAAAAGTCTAAAATTATTAAAAAAAGTATGAAAATGTAAAATGTTCATAAATATCTTTTAGAAAGAGAGAGTAAAGATATTTTAAAAATTTCGAAATTAGGTGTCGAAAAAAGAATAGTCAAAGAGTAAAAATGAGAAGTCGAAAATTTTATTAATAAGTGCAAAGACGAAAAATGTTCATAAATATCTTTTAGAAAGAGAGAGTAAAGATATTTTAAAAATTTCGAAATTAGGTGTCGAAAAAAGAATAGTCAAAGAGTAAAAATGAGAAGTCGAAAATTATATAAATAAGTACAAAGAAGAAAAATGTTCATAAATATCTTTTAGAAAGAGAGAGTAAAGATATTTTAAAAATTTCGAAATTAGGTGTCGAAAAAAGAATAGTCAAAGAGTAAAAATGAGAAGTCTAAAATTATTAAAAAAAGTATGAAAATGTAAAATGTTCATAAATATCTTTTAGAAAGAGAGAGTAAAGATATTTTAAAAATTTCGAAATTAGGTGTCGAAAAAAGAATAGTCAAAGAGTAAAAATGAGAAGTCGAAAATTTTATTAATAAGTGCAAAGACGAAAAATGTTCATAAATATCTTTTAGAAAGAGAGAGTAAAGATATTTTAAAAATTTCGAAATTAGGTGTCGAAAAAAGAATAGTCAAAGAGTAAAAATGAAAAGTCGAAAATTATATAAATAAGTACAAAGACGAAAAATGTTCATAAATATCTTTTAGAAAGAGAGAGTAAAGATATTTTAAAAATTTCGAAATTAGGTGTCGAAAAAAGAATAGTCAAAGAGTAAAAATGAAAAGTCGAAAATTATATAAATAAGTGCAAAGAAGAAAAATGTTCATTAATATCTTTTAGAAAGAGAGAGTAAAGATATTTTAAAAATTTCGAAATTAGGTGTCGAAAAAAGAATAGTCAAAGAGTAAAAATGAGAAGTCGAAAATTATATAAATAAGTGCAAAGACGAAAAATGTTCATAAATATCTTTTAGAAAGAGAGAGTAAAGATATTTTAAAAATTTCGAAATTAGGTGTCGAAAAAAGAATAGTCAAAGAGTAAAAATGAAAAGTCGAAAATTATATAAATAAGTACAAAGAAGAAAAATGTTCATAAATATCTTTTAGAAAGAGAGAGTAAAGATATTTTAAAAATTTCGAAATTAGGTGTCGAAAAAAGAATAGTCAAAGAGTAAAAATGAGAAGTCGAAAATTTTATTAATAAGTGCAAAGACGAAAAATGTTCATAAATATCTTTTAGAAAGAGAGAGTAAAGATATTTTAAAAATTTCGAAATTAGGTGTCGAAAAAAGAATAGTCAAAGAGTAAAAATGAGAAGTCGAAAATTTTATTAATAAGTGCAAAGACGAAAAATGTTCATAAATATCTTTTAGAAAGAGAGAGTAAAGATATTTTAAAAATTTCGAAATTAGGTGTCGAAAAAAGAATAGTCAAAGAGTAAAAATGAAAAGTCGAAAATTATATAAATAAGTGCAAAGACGAAAAATGTTCATAAATATCTTTTAGAAAGAGAGAGTAAAGATATTTTAAAAATTTCGAAATTAGGTGTCGAAAAAAGAATAGTCAAAGAGTAAAAATGAGAAGTCGAAAATTATATAAATAAGTGCAAAGAAGAAAAATGTTCATAAATATCTTTTAGAAAGAGAGAGTAAAGATATTTTAAAAATTTCGAAATTAGGTGTCGAAAAAAGAATAGTCAAAGAGTAAAAATGAGAAGTCGAAAATTTTATTAATAAGTGCAAAGACGAAAAATGTTCATAAATATCTTTTAGAAAGAGAGAGTAAAGATATTTTAAAAATTTCGAAATTAGGTGTCGAAAAAAGAATAGTCAAAGAGTAAAAATGAGAAGTCGAAAATTATATAAATAAGTACAAAGAAGAAAAATGTTCATAAATATCTTTTAGAAAGAGAGAGTAAAGATATTTTAAAAATTTCGAAATTAGGTGTCGAAAAAAGAATAGTCAAAGAGTAAAAATGAAAAGTCTAAAATTTTATTAATAAGTGCAAAGACGAAAAATGTTCATAAATATCTTTTAGAAAGAGAGAGTAAAGATATTTTAAAAATTTCGAAATTAGGTGTCGAAAAAAGAATAGTCAAAGAGTAAAAATGAAAAGTCGAAAATTATATAAATAAGTGCAAAGAAGAAAAATGTTCATTAATATCTTTTAGAAAGAGAGAGTAAAGATATTTTAAAAATTTCGAAATTAGGTGTCGAAAAAAGAATAGTCAAAGAGTAAAAATGAGAAGTCGAAAATTTTATTAATAAGTGCAAAGACGAAAAATGTTCATAAATATCTTTTAGAAAGAGAGAGTAAAGATATTTTAAAAATTTCGAAATTAGGTGTCGAAAAAAGAATAGTCAAAGAGTAAAAATGAGAAGTCGAAAATTATATAAATAAGTACAAAGAAGAAAAATGTTCATAAATATCTTTTAGAAAGAGAGAGTAAAGATATTTTAAAAATTTCGAAATTAGGTGTCGAAAAAAGAATAGTCAAAGAGTAAAAATGAAAAGTCTAAAATTATTAAAAAAAGTATGAAAATGTAAAATGTTCATAAATATCTTTTAGAAAGAGAGAGTAAAGATATTTTAAAAATTTCGAAATTAGGTGTCGAAAAAAGAATAGTCAAAGAGTAAAAATGAGAAGTCGAAAATTTTATTAATAAGTGCAAAGACGAAAAATGTTCATAAATATCTTTTAGAAAGAGAGAGTAAAGATATTTTAAAAATTTCGAAATTAGGTGTCGAAAAAAGAATAGTCAAAGAGTAAAAATGAGAAGTCGAAAATTTTATTAATAAGTGCAAAGACGAAAAATGTTCATAAATATCTTTTAGAAAGAGAGAGTAAAGATATTTTAAAAATTTCGAAATTAGGTGTCGAAAAAAGAATAGTCAAAGAGTAAAAATGAAAAGTCGAAAATTATATAAATAAGTGCAAAGAAGAAAAATGTTCATTAATATCTTTTAGAAAGAGAGAGTAAAGATATTTTAAAAATTTCGAAATTAGGTGTCGAAAAAAGAATAGTCAAAGAGTAAAAATGAAAAGTCGAAAATTATATAAATAAGTACAAAGAAGAAAAATGTTCATAAATATCTTTTAGAAAGAGAGAGTAAAGATATTTTAAAAATTTCGAAATTAGGTGTCGAAAAAAGAATAGTCAAAGAGTAAAAATGAGAAGTCGAAAATTTTATTAATAAGTGCAAAGACGAAAAATGTTCATAAATATCTTTTAGAAAGAGAGAGTAAAGATATTTTAAAAATTTCGAAATTAGGTGTCGAAAAAAGAATAGTCAAAGAGTAAAAATGAGAAGTCGAAAATTTTATTAATAAGTGCAAAGACGAAAAATGTTCATAAATATCTTTTAGAAAGAGAGAGTAAAGATATTTTAAAAATTTCGAAATTAGGTGTCGAAAAAAGAATAGTCAAAGAGTAAAAATGAAAAGTCGAAAATTATATAAATAAGTGCAAAGACGAAAAATGTTCATAAATATCTTTTAGAAAGAGAGAGTAAAGATATTTTAAAAATTTCGAAATTAGGTGTCGAAAAAAGAATAGTCAAAGAGTAAAAATGAGAAGTCGAAAATTATATAAATAAGTGCAAAGAAGAAAAATGTTCATAAATATCTTTTAGAAAGAGAGAGTAAAGATATTTTAAAAATTTCGAAATTAGGTGTCGAAAAAAGAATAGTCAAAGAGTAAAAATGAGAAGTCGAAAATTTTATTAATAAGTGCAAAGACGAAAAATGTTCATAAATATCTTTTAGAAAGAGAGAGTAAAGATATTTTAAAAATTTCGAAATTAGGTGTCGAAAAAAGAATAGTCAAAGAGTAAAAATGAGAAGTCGAAAATTATATAAATAAGTACAAAGAAGAAAAATGTTCATAAATATCTTTTAGAAAGAGAGAGTAAAGATATTTTAAAAATTTCGAAATTAGGTGTCGAAAAAAGAATAGTCAAAGAGTAAAAATGAAAAGTCTAAAATTTTATTAATAAGTGCAAAGACGAAAAATGTTCATAAATATCTTTTAGAAAGAGAGAGTAAAGATATTTTAAAAATTTCGAAATTAGGTGTCGAAAAAAGAATAGTCAAAGAGTAAAAATGAAAAGTCGAAAATTATATAAATAAGTGCAAAGAAGAAAAATGTTCATTAATATCTTTTAGAAAGAGAGAGTAAAGATATTTTAAAAATTTCGAAATTAGGTGTCGAAAAAAGAATAGTCAAAGAGTAAAAATGAGAAGTCGAAAATTTTATTAATAAGTGCAAAGACGAAAAATGTTCATAAATATCTTTTAGAAAGAGAGAGTAAAGATATTTTAAAAATTTCGAAATTAGGTGTCGAAAAAAGAATAGTCAAAGAGTAAAAATGAGAAGTCGAAAATTTTATTAATAAGTGCAAAGACGAAAAATGTTCATAAATATCTTTTAGAAAGAGAGAGTAAAGATATTTTAAAAATTTCGAAATTAGGTGTCGAAAAAAGAATAGTCAAAGAGTAAAAATGAAAAGTCTAAAATTATTAAAAAAAGTATGAAAATGTAAAATGTTCATAAATATCTTTTAGAAAGAGAGAGTAAAGATATTTTAAAAATTTCGAAATTAGGTGTCGAAAAAAGAATAGTCAAAGAGTAAAAATGAGAAGTCGAAAATTTTATTAATAAGTGCAAAGACGAAAAATGTTCATAAATATCTTTTAGAAAGAGAGAGTAAAGATATTTTAAAAATTTCGAAATTAGGTGTCGAAAAAAGAATAGTCAAAGAGTAAAAATGAGAAGTCGAAAATTTTATTAATAAGTGCAAAGACGAAAAATGTTCATAAATATCTTTTAGAAAGAGAGAGTAAAGATATTTTAAAAATTTCGAAATTAGGTGTCGAAAAAAGAATAGTCAAAGAGTAAAAATGAAAAGTCGAAAATTATATAAATAAGTGCAAAGAAGAAAAATGTTCATTAATATCTTTTAGAAAGAGAGAGTAAAGATATTTTAAAAATTTCGAAATTAGGTGTCGAAAAAAGAATAGTCAAAGAGTAAAAATGAGAAGTCGAAAATTTTATTAATAAGTGCAAAGACGAAAAATGTTCATAAATATCTTTTAGAAAGAGAGAGTAAAGATATTTTAAAAATTTCGAAATTAGGTGTCGAAAAAAGAATAGTCAAAGAGTAAAAATGAGAAGTCGAAAATTATATAAATAAGTACAAAGAAGAAAAATGTTCATAAATATCTTTTAGAAAGAGAGAGTAAAGATATTTTAAAAATTTCGAAATTAGGTGTCGAAAAAAGAATAGTCAAAGAGTAAAAATGAAAAGTCTAAAATTATTAAAAAAAGTATGAAAATGTAAAATGTTCATAAATATCTTTTAGAAAGAGAGAGTAAAGATATTTTAAAAATTTCGAAATTAGGTGTCGAAAAAAGAATAGTCAAAGAGTAAAAATGAGAAGTCGAAAATTATATAAATAAGTGCAAAGACGAAAAATGTTCATAAATATCTTTTAGAAAGAGAGAGTAAAGATATTTTAAAAATTTCGAAATTAGGTGTCGAAAAAAGAATAGTCAAAGAGTAAAAATGAGAAGTCGAAAATTATATAAAAAAGTGCAAAGACGAAAAATATTCATAAATATCTTTTAGAAAGAGAGAGTAAAGATATTTTAAAAATTTCGAAATTAGGTGTCGAAAAAAGAATAGTCAAAGAGTAAAAATGAAAAGTCGAAAATTATATAAATAAGTGCAAAGACGAAAAATGTTCATAAATATCTTTTAGAAAGAGAGAGTAAAGATATTTTAAAAATTTCGAAATTAGGTGTCGAAAAAAGAATAGTCAAAGAGTAAAAATGAAAAGTCGAAAATTATATAAATAAGTGCAAAGAAGAAAAATGTTCATTAATATCTTTTAGAAAGAGAGAGTAAAGATATTTTAAAAATTTCGAAATTAGGTGTCGAAAAAAGAATAGTCAAAGAGTAAAAATGAGAAGTCGAAAATTATATAAATAAGTGCAAAGACGAAAAATGTTCATAAATATCTTTTAGAAAGAGAGAGTAAAGATATTTTAAAAATTTCGAAATTAGGTGTCGAAAAAAGAATAGTCAAAGAGTAAAAATGAGAAGTCGAAAATTATATAAATAAGTACAAAGAAGAAAAATGTTCATAAATATCTTTTAGAAAGAGAGAGTAAAGATATTTTAAAAATTTCGAAATTAGGTGTCGAAAAAAGAATAGTCAAAGAGTAAAAATGAAAAGTCTAAAATTATTAAAAAAAGTATGAAAATGTAAAATGTTCATAAATATCTTTTAGAAAGAGAGAGTAAAGATATTTTAAAAATTTCGAAATTAGGTGTCGAAAAAAGAATAGTCAAAGAGTAAAAATGAAAAGTCTAAAATTATTAAAAAAAGTATGAAAATGTAAAATGTTCATAAATATCTTTTAGAAAGAGAGAGTAAAGATATTTTAAAAATTTCGAAATTAGGTGTCGAAAAAAGAATAGTCAAAGAGTAAAAATGAGAAGTCGAAAATTATATAAATAAGTGCAAAGAAGAAAAATGTTCATAAATATCTTTTAGAAAGAGAGAGTAAAGATATTTTAAAAATTTCGAAATTAGGTGTCGAAAAAAGAATAGTCAAAGAGTAAAAATGAAAAGTCTAAAATTATTAAAAAAAGTATGAAAATGTAAAATGTTCATAAATATCTTTTAGAAAGAGAGAGTAAAGATATTTTAAAAATTTCGAAATTAGGTGTCGAAAAAAGAATAGTCAAAGAGTAAAAATGAGAAGTCGAAAATTTTATTAATAAGTGCAAAGACGAAAAATGTTCATAAATATCTTTTAGAAAGAGAGAGTAAAGATATTTTAAAAATTTCGAAATTAGGTGTCGAAAAAAGAATAGTCAAAGAGTAAAAATGAAAAGTCGAAAATTATATAAATAAGTGCAAAGACGAAAAATGTTCATAAATATCTTTTAGAAAGAGAGAGTAAAGATATTTTAAAAATTTCGAAATTAGGTGTCGAAAAAAGAATAGTCAAAGAGTAAAAATGAAAAGTCGAAAATTATATAAATAAGTGCAAAGAAGAAAAATGTTCATTAATATCTTTTAGAAAGAGAGAGTAAAGATATTTTAAAAATTTCGAAATTAGGTGTCGAAAAAAGAATAGTCAAAGAGTAAAAATGAGAAGTCGAAAATTATATTAATAAGTGCAAAGAAGAAAAATGTTCATAAATATCTTTTAGAAAGAGAGAGTAAAGATATTTTAAAAATTTCGAAATTAGGTGTCGAAAAAAGAATAGTCAAAGAGTAAAAATGAGAAGTCGAAAATTATATAAATAAGTACAAAGAAGAAAAATGTTCATAAATATCTTTTAGAAAGAGAGAGTAAAGATATTTTAAAAATTTCGAAATTAGGTGTCGAAAAAAGAATAGTCAAAGAGTAAAAATGAAAAGTCTAAAATTATTAAAAAAAGTATGAAAATGTAAAATGTTCATAAATATCTTTTAGAAAGAGAGAGTAAAGATATTTTAAAAATTTCGAAATTAGGTGTCGAAAAAAGAATAGTCAAAGAGTAAAAATGAGAAGTCGAAAATTTTATTAATAAGTGCAAAGACGAAAAATGTTCATAAATATCTTTTAGAAAGAGAGAGTAAAGATATTTTAAAAATTTCGAAATTAGGTGTCGAAAAAAGAATAGTCAAAGAGTAAAAATGAAAAGTCTAAAATTATTAAAAAAAGTATGAAAATGTAAAATGTTCATAAATATCTTTTAGAAAGAGAGAGTAAAGATATTTTAAAAATTTCGAAATTAGGTGTCGAAAAAAGAATAGTCAAAGAGTAAAAATGAGAAGTCGAAAATTATATAAATAAGTACAAAGAAGAAAAATGTTCATAAATATCTTTTAGAAAGAGAGAGTAAAGATATTTTAAAAATTTCGAAATTAGGTGTCGAAAAAAGAATAGTCAAAGAGTAAAAATGAAAAGTCTAAAATTATTAAAAAAAGTATGAAAATGTAAAATGTTCATAAATATCTTTTAGAAAGAGAGAGTAAAGATATTTTAAAAATTTCGAAATTAGGTGTCGAAAAAAGAATAGTCAAAGAGTAAAAATGAGAAGTCGAAAATTTTATTAATAAGTGCAAAGAAGAAAAATGTTCATAAATATCTTTTAGAAAGAGAGAGTAAAGATATTTTAAAAATTTCGAAATTAGGTGTCGAAAAAAGAATAGTCAAAGAGTAAAAATGAAAAGTCGAAAATTATATAAATAAGTGCAAAGACGAAAAATGTTCATAAATATCTTTTAGAAAGAGAGAGTAAAGATATTTTAAAAATTTCGAAATTAGGTGTCGAAAAAAGAATAGTCAAAGAGTAAAAATGAAAAGTCGAAAATTATATAAATAAGTGCAAAGAAGAAAAATGTTCATTAATATCTTTTAGAAAGAGAGAGTAAAGATATTTTAAAAATTTCGAAATTAGGTGTCGAAAAAAGAATAGTCAAAGAGTAAAAATGAGAAGTCGAAAATTATATAAATAAGTGCAAAGAAGAAAAATGTTCATAAATATCTTTTAGAAAGAGAGAGTAAAGATATTTTAAAAATTTCGAAATTAGGTGTCGAAAAAAGAATAGTCAAAGAGTAAAAATGAGAAGTCGAAAATTATATTAATAAGTGCAAAGACGAAAAATGTTCATAAATATCTTTTAGAAAGAGAGAGTAAAGATATTTTAAAAATTTCGAAATTAGGTGTCGAAAAAAGAATAGTCAAAGAGTAAAAATGAAAAGTCGAAAATTATATAAATAAGTGCAAAGACGAAAAATGTTCATAAATATCTTTTAGAAAGAGAGAGTAAAGATATTTTAAAAATTTCGAAATTAGGTGTCGAAAAAAGAATAGTCAAAGAGTAAAAATGAAAAGTCGAAAATTTTATTAATAAGTGCAAAGACGAAAAATGTTCATAAATATCTTTTAGAAAGAGAGAGTAAAGATATTTTAAAAATTTCGAAATTAGGTGTCGAAAAAAGAATAGTCAAAGAGTAAAAATGAAAAGTCGAAAATTATATAAATAAGTGCAAAGAAGAAAAATGTTCATAAATATCTTTTAGAAAGAGAGAGTAAAGATATTTTAAAAATTTCGAAATTAGGTGTCGAAAAAAGAATAGTCAAAGAGTAAAAATGAGAAGTCGAAAATTTTATTAATAAGTGCAAAGACGAAAAATGTTCGTAAATATCTTTTAGAAAGAGAGAGTAAAGATATTTTAAAAATTTCGAAATTAGGTGTCGAAAAAAGAATAGTCAAAGAGTAAAAATGAGAAGTCGAAAATTATATAAATAAGTACAAAGACGAAAAATGTTCATAAATATCTTTTAGAAAGAGAGAGTAAAGATATTTTAAAAATTTCGAAATTAGGTGTCGAAAAAAGAATAGTCAAAGAGTAAAAATGAGAAGTCGAAAATTATATAAATAAGTACAAAGAAGAAAAATGTTCATTAATATCTTTTAGAAAGAGAGAGTAAAGATATTTTAAAAATTTCGAAATTAGGTGTCGAAAAAAGAATAGTCAAAGAGTAAAAATGAGAAGTCGAAAATTATATAAATAAGTGCAAAGACGAAAAATGTTCATAAATATCTTTTAGAAAGAGAGAGTAAAGATATTTTAAAAATTTCGAAATTAGGTGTCGAAAAAAGAATAGTCAAAGAGTAAAAATGAGAAGTCGAAAATTATATAAATAAGTGCAAAGACGAAAAATGTTCATAAATATCTTTTAGAAAGAGAGAGTAAAGATATTTTAAAAATTTCGAAATTAGGTGTCGAAAAAAGAATAGTCAAAGAGTAAAAATGAGAAGTCGAAAATTATATAAATAAGTACAAAGACGAAAAATGTTCATAAATATCTTTTAGAAAGAGAGAGTAAAGATATTTTAAAAATTTCGAAATTAGGTGTCGAAAAAAGAATAGTCAAAGAGTAAAAATGAGAAGTCGAAAATTTATTAATAAGTGCAAAGACGAAAAATGTTCATAAATATCTTTTAGAAAGAGAGAGTAAAGATATTTTAAAAATTTCGAAATTAGGTGTCGAAAAAAGAATAGTCAAAGAGTAAAAATGAGAAGTCGAAAATTATATAAATAAGTACAAAGACGAAAAATGTTCATAAATATCTTTTAGAAAGAGAGAGTAAAGATATTTTAAAAATTTCGAAATTAGGTGTCGAAAAAAGAATAGTCAAAGAGTAAAAATGAGAAGTCGAAAATTATATAAATAAGTACAAAGAAGAAAAATGTTCATAAATATCTTTTAGAAAGAGAGAGTAAAGATATTTTAAAAATTTCGAAATTAGGTGTCGAAAAAAGAATAGTCAAAGAGTAAAAATGAGAAGTCGAAAATTATATAAATAAGTGCAAAGACGAAAAATGTTCATAAATATCTTTTAGAAAGAGAGAGTAAAGATATTTTAAAAATTTCGAAATTAGGTGTCGAAAAAAGAATAGTCAAAGAGTAAAAATGAGAAGTCGAAAATTATATAAATAAGTACAAAAACGAAAAATGTTCATAAATATCTTTTAGAAAGAGAGAGTAAAGATATTTTAAAAATTTCGAAATTAGGTGTCGAAAAAAGAATAGTCAAAGAGTAAAAATGAGAAGTCGAAAATTATATAAATAAGTGCAAAGAAGAAAAATGTTCATAAATATCTTTTAGAAAGAGAGAGTAAAGATATTTTAAAAATTTCGAAATTAGGTGTCGAAAAAAGAATAGTCAAAGAGTAAAAATGAGAAGTCGAAAATTTTATTAATAAGTGCAAAGACGAAAAATGTTCATAAATATCTTTTAGAAAGAGAGAGTAAAGATATTTTAAAAATTTCGAAATTAGGTGTCGAAAAAAGAATAGTCAAAGAGTAAAAATGAGAAGTCGAAAATTATATAAATAAGTGCAAAGACGAAAAATGTTCATAAATATCTTTTAGAAAGAGAGAGTAAAGATATTTTAAAAATTTCGAAATTAGGTGTCGAAAAAAGAATAGTCAAAGAGTAAAAATGAGAAGTCGAAAATTATATAAATAAGTACAAAGACGAAAAATGTTCATAAATATCTTTTAGAAAGAGAGAGTAAAGATATTTTAAAAATTTCGAAATTAGGTGTCGAAAAAAGAATAGTCAAAGAGTAAAAATGAGAAGTCGAAAATTATATAAATAAGTGCAAAGACGAAAAATGTTCATAAATATCTTTTAGAAAGAGAGAGTAAAGATATTTTAAAAATTTCGAAATTAGGTGTCGAAAAAAGAATAGTCAAAGAGTAAAAATGAGAAGTCGAAAATTTTATTAATAAGTGCAAAGACGAAAAATGTTCATAAATATCTTTTAGAAAGAGAGAGTAAAGATATTTTAAAAATTTCGAAATTAGGTGTCGAAAAAAGAATAGTCAAAGAGTAAAAATGAGAAGTCGAAAATTATATAAATAAGTGCAAAGAAGAAAAATGTTCATAAATATCTTTTAGAAAGAGAGAGTAAAGATATTTTAAAAATTTCGAAATTAGGTGTCGAAAAAAGAATAGTCAAAGAGTAAAAATGAGAAGTCGAAAATTTTATTAATAAGTGCAAAGACGAAAAATGTTCATAAATATCTTTTAGAAAGAGAGAGTAAAGATATTTTAAAAATTTCGAAATTAGGTGTCGAAAAAAGAATAGTCAAAGAGTAAAAATGAGAAGTCGAAAATTTTATTAATAAGTGCAAAGACGAAAAATGTTCATAAATATCTTTTAGAAAGAGAGAGTAAAGATATTTTAAAAATTTCGAAATTAGGTGTCGAAAAAAGAATAGTCAAAGAGTAAAAATGAGAAGTCGAAAATTTTATTAATAAGTGCAAAGACGAAAAATGTTCATAAATATCTTTTAGAAAGAGAGAGTAAAGATATTTTAAAAATTTAGAAATTAGGTGTCGAAAAAAGAATAGTCAAAGAGTAAAAATGAGAAGTCGAAAATTATATAAATAAGTACAAAGACGAAAAATGTTCATAAATATCTTTTAGAAAGAGAGAGTAAAGATATTTTAAAAATTTCGAAATTAGGTGTCGAAAAAAGAATAGTCAAAGAGTAAAAATGAGAAGTCGAAAATTTTATTAATAAGTGCAAAGACGAAAAATGTTCATAAATATCTTTTAGAAAGAGAGAGTAAAGATATTTTAAAAATTTCGAAATTAGGTGTCGAAAAAAGAATAGTCAAAGAGTAAAAATGAAAAGTCGAAAATTATATAAATAAGTGCAAAGACGAAAAATGTTCATAAATATCTTTTAGAAAGAGAGAGTAAAGATATTTTAAAAATTTCGAAATTAGGTGTCGAAAAAAGAATAGTCAAAGAGTAAAAATGAAAAGTCTAAAATTATATAAATAAGTGCAAAGACGAAAAATGTTCATAAATATCTTTTAGAAAGAGAGAGTAAAGATATTTTAAAAATTTCGAAATTAGGTGTCGAAAAAAGAATAGTCAAAGAGTAAAAATGAGAAGTCGAAAATTTTATTAATAAGTGCAAAGACGAAAAATGTTCATAAATATCTTTTAGAAAGAGAGAGTAAAGATATTTTAAAAATTTCGAAATTAGGTGTCGAAAAAAGAATAGTCAAAGAGTAAAAATGAAAAGTCGAAAATTATATAAATAAGTGCAAAGAAGAAAAATGTTCATAAATATCTTTTAGAAAGAGAGAGTAAAGATATTTTAAAAATTTCGAAATTAGGTGTCGAAAAAAGAATAGTCAAAGAGTAAAAATGAGAAGTCGAAAATTATATAAATAAGTGCAAAGAAGAAAAATGTTCATAAATATCTTTTAGAAAGAGAGAGTAAAGATATTTTAAAAATTTCGAAATTAGGTGTCGAAAAAAGAATAGTCAAAGAGTAAAAATGAGAAGTCGAAAATTATATAAATAAGTACAAAGACGAAAAATGTTCATAAATATCTTTTAGAAAGAGAGAGTAAAGATATTTTAAAAATTTCGAAATTAGGTGTCGAAAAAAGAATAGTCAAAGAGTAAAAATGAGAAGTCGAAAATTATATAAATAAGTACAAAGACGAAAAATGTTCATAAATATCTTTTAGAAAGAGAGAGTAAAGATATTTTAAAAATTTAGAAATTAGGTGTCGAAAAAAGAATAGTCAAAGAGTAAAAATGAAAAGTCGAAAATTTTATTAATAAGTGCAAAGACGAAAAATGTTCATAAATATCTTTTAGAAAGAGAGAGTAAAGATATTTTAAAAATTTCGAAATTAGGTGTCGAAAAAAGAATAGTCAAAGAGTAAAAATGAAAAGTCGAAAATTATATAAATAAGTGCAAAGACGAAAAATGTTCATAAATATCTTTTAGAAAGAGAGAGTAAAGATATTTTAAAAATTTCGAAATTAGGTGTCGAAAAAAGAATAGTCAAAGAGTAAAAATGAAAAGTCTAAAATTATATAAATAAGTGCAAAGACGAAAAATGTTCATAAATATCTTTTAGAAAGAGAGAGTAAAGATATTTTAAAAATTTCGAAATTAGGTGTCGAAAAAAGAATAGTCAAAGAGTAAAAATGAGAAGTCGAAAATTTTATTAATAAGTGCAAAGACGAAAAATGTTCATAAATATCTTTTAGAAAGAGAGAGTAAAGATATTTTAAAAATTTCGAAATTAGGTGTCGAAAAAAGAATAGTCAAAGAGTAAAAATGAAAAGTCGAAAATTATATAAATAAGTGCAAAGAAGAAAAATGTTCATAAATATCTTTTAGAAAGAGAGAGTAAAGATATTTTAAAAATTTCGAAATTAGGTGTCGAAAAAAGAATAGTCAAAGAGTAAAAATGAGAAGTCGAAAATTATATAAATAAGTGCAAAGAAGAAAAATGTTCATAAATATCTTTTAGAAAGAGAGAGTAAAGATATTTTAAAAATTTCGAAATTAGGTGTCGAAAAAAGAATAGTCAAAGAGTAAAAATGAGAAGTCGAAAATTATATAAATAAGTGCAAAGACGAAAAATGTTCATAAATATCTTTTAGAAAGAGAGAGTAAAGATATTTTAAAAATTTCGAAATTAGGTGTCGAAAAAAGAATAGTCAAAGAGTAAAAATGAAAAGTCGAAAATTATATTAATAAGTGCAAAGAAGAAAAATGTTCATTAATATCTTTTAGAAAGAGAGAGTAAAGATATTTTAAAAATTTCGAAATTAGGTGTCGAAAAAAGAATAGTCAAAGAGTAAAAATGAGAAGTCGAAAATTATATAAATAAGTGCAAAGAAGAAAAATGTTCATAAATATCTTTTAGAAAGAGAGAGTAAAGATATTTTAAAAATTTCGAAATTAGGTGTCGAAAAAAGAATAGTCAAAGAGTAAAAATGAGAAGTCGAAAATTTTATTAATAAGTGCAAAGACGAAAAATGTTCATAAATATCTTTTAGAAAGAGAGAGTAAAGATATTTTAAAAATTTCGAAATTAGGTGTCGAAAAAAGAATAGTCAAAGAGTAAAAATGAAAAGTCGAAAATTATATAAATAAGTGCAAAGACGAAAAATGTTCATAAATATCTTTTAGAAAGAGAGAGTAAAGATATTTTAAAAATTTCGAAATTAGGTGTCGAAAAAAGAATAGTCAAAGAGTAAAAATGAGAAGTCGAAAATTATATAAATAAGTGCAAAGAAGAAAAATGTTCATAAATATCTTTTAGAAAGAGAGAGTAAAGATATTTTAAAAATTTCGAAATTAGGTGTCGAAAAAAGAATAGTCAAAGAGTAAAAATGAAAAGTCGAAAATTATATAAATAAGTGCAAAGAAGAAAAATGTTCATAAATATCTTTTAGAAAGAGAGAGTAAAGATATTTTAAAAATTTCGAAATTAGGTGTCGAAAAAAGAATAGTCAAAGAGTAAAAATGAGAAGTCGAAAATTATATAAATAAGTGCAAAGAAGAAAAATGTTCATAAATATCTTTTAGAAAGAGAGAGTAAAGATATTTTAAAAATTTCGAAATTAGGTGTCGAAAAAAGAATAGTCAAAGAGTAAAAATGAGAAGTCGAAAATTATATAAATAAGTGCAAAGAAGAAAAATGTTCATAAATATCTTTTAGAAAGAGAGAGTAAAGATATTTTAAAAATTTCGAAATTAGGTGTCGAAAAAAGAATAGTCAAAGAGTAAAAATGAAAAGTCGAAAATTATATTAATAAGTGCAAAGAAGCAAAAATGTTCATTAATATCTTTTAGAAAGAGAGAGTAAAGATATTTTAAAAATTTCGAAATTAGGTGTCGAAAAAAGAATAGTCAAAGAGTAAAAATGAGAAGTCGAAAATTATATAAATAAGTGCAAAGAAGAAAAATGTTCATAAATATCTTTTAGAAAGAGAGAGTAAAGATATTTTAAAAATTTCGAAATTAGGTGTCGAAAAAAGAATAGTCAAAGAGTAAAAATGAAAAGTCGAAAATTATATAAATAAGTACAAAGAAGAAAAATGTTCATAAATATCTTTTAGAAAGAGAGAGTAAAGATATTTTAAAAATTTCGAAATTAGGTGTCGAAAAAAGAATAGTCAAAGAGTAAAAATGAGAAGTCGAAAATTATTAAAAAAAGTATGAAAATGAAAAATGTTCATAAATATCTTTTAGAAAGAGAGAGTAAAGATATTTTAAAAATTTCGAAATTAGGTGTCGAAAAAAGAATAGTCAAAGAGTAAAAATGAGAAGTCGAAAATTATATAAATAAGTACAAAGAAGAAAAATGTTCATAAATATCTTTTAGAAAGAGAGAGTAAAGATATTTTAAAAATTTCGAAATTAGGTGTCGAAAAAAGAATAGTCAAAGAGTAAAAATGAAAAGTCGAAAATTATTATAAATAAGTGCAAAGAAGAAAAATGTTCATAAATATCTTTTAGAAAGAGAGAGTAAAGATATTTTAAAAATTTCGAAATTAGGTGTCGAAAAAAGAATAGTCAAAGAGTAAAAATGAGAAGTCGAAAATTATTAAAATAAGTGCAAAGACGAAAAATGTTCATAAATATCTTTTAGAAAGAGAGAGTAAAGATATTTTAAAAATTTCGAAATTAGGTGTCGAAAAAAGAATAGTCAAAGAGTAAAAATGAGAAGTCGAAAATTATATAAATAAGTGCAAAGAAGAAAAATGTTCATAAATATCTTTTAGAAAGAGAGAGTAAAGATATTTTAAAAATTTCGAAATTAGGTGTCGAAAAAAGAATAGTCAAAGAGTAAAAATGAGAAGTCGAAAATTATATAAAAAAAGTACAAAGAAGAAAAATGTTCATAAATATCTTTTAGAAAGAGAGAGTAAAGATATTTTAAAAATTTCGAAATTAGGTGTCGAAAAAAGAATAGTCAAAGAGTAAAAATGAAAAGTCGAAAATTATATAAATAAGTGCAAAGAAGAAAAATGTTCATAAATATCTTTTAGAAAGAGAGAGTAAAGATATTTTAAAAATTTCGAAATTAGGTGTCGAAAAAAGAATAGTCAAAGAGTAAAAATGAGAAGTCGAAAATTATATAAATAAGTGCAAAGACGAAAAATGTTCATAAATATCTTTTAGAAAGAGAGAGTAAAGATATTTTAAAAATTTCGAAATTAGGTGTCGAAAAAAGAATAGTCAAAGAGTAAAAATGAGAAGTCGAAAATTATATAAATAAGTACAAAGAAGAAAAATGTTCATAAATATCTTTTAGAAAGAGAGAGTAAAGATATTTTAAAAATTTCGAAATTAGGTGTCGAAAAAAGAATAGTCAAAGAGTAAAAATGAAAAGTCGAAAATTATTAAAAAAAGTGCAAAGAAGAAAAATGTTCATAAATATCTTTTAGAAAGAGAGAGTAAAGATATTTTAAAAATTTCGAAATTAGGTGTCGAAAAAAGAATAGTCAAAGAGTAAAAATGAGAAGTCGAAAATTATTAAAAAAAGTATGAAAATGAAAAATGTTCATAAATATCTTTTAGAAAGAGAGAGTAAAGATATTTTAAAAATTTCGAAATTAGGTGTCGAAAAAAGAATAGTCAAAGAGTAAAAATGAAAAGTCGAAAATTATATAAATAAGTGCAAAGAAGAAAAATGTTCATAAATATCTTTTAGAAAGAGAGAGTAAAGATATTTTAAAAATTTCGAAATTAGGTGTCGAAAAAAGAATAGTCAAAGAGTAAAAATGAGAAGTCGAAAATTATATAAATAAGTGCAAAGAAGAAAAATGTTCATAAATATCTTTTAGAAAGAGAGAGTAAAGATATTTTAAAAATTTCGAAATTAGGTGTCGAAAAAAGAATAGTCAAAGAGTAAAAATGAAAAGTCGAAAATTATTAAAAAAAGTGCAAAGAAGAAAAATGTTCATAAATATCTTTTAGAAAGAGAGAGTAAAGATATTTTAAAAATTTCGAAATTAGGTGTCGAAAAAAGAATAGTCAAAGAGTAAAAATGAGAAGTCGAAAATTATATAAATAAGTACAAAGACGAAAAATGTTCATAAATATCTTTTAGAAAGAGAGAGTAAAGATATTTTAAAAATTTCGAAATTAGGTGTCGAAAAAAGAATAGTCAAAGAGTAAAAATGAAAAGTCGAAAATTATATAAATAAGTACAAAGAAGAAAAATGTTCATAAATATCTTTTAGAAAGAGAGAGTAAAGATATTTTAAAAATTTCGAAATTAGGTGTCGAAAAAAGAATAGTCAAAGAGTAAAAATGAGAAGTCGAAAATTATTAAAAAAAGTACAAAATGAAAAATGTTCATAAATATCTTTTAGAAAGAGAGAGTAAAGATATTTTAAAAATTTCGAAATTAGGTGTCGAAAAAAGAATAGTCAAAGAGTAAAAATGAAAAGTCGAAAATTATATAAATAAGTGCAAAGAAGAAAAATGTTCATAAATATCTTTTAGAAAGAGAGAGTAAAGATATTTTAAAAATTTCGAAATTAGGTGTCGAAAAAAGAATAGTCAAAGAGTAAAAATGAGAAGTCGAAAATTATATAAATAAGTACAAAGAAGAAAAATGTTCATAAATATCTTTTAGAAAGAGAGAGTAAAGATATTTTAAAAATTTCGAAATTAGGTGTCGAAAAAAGAATAGTCAAAGAGTAAAAATGAAAGTCGAAAATTTTATAAATAAGTGCAAAGAAGAAAAATGTTCATAAATATCTTTTAGAAAGAGAGAGTAAAGATATTTTAAAAATTTCGAAATTAGGTGTCGAAAAAAGAATAGTCAAAGAGTAAAAATGAGAAGTCGAAAATTATATAAATAAGTGCAAAGAAGAAAAATGTTCATAAATATCTTTTAGAAAGAGAGAGTAAAGATATTTTAAAAATTTCGAAATTAGGTGTCGAAAAAAGAATAGTCAAAGAGTAAAAATGAAAAGTCGAAAATTATATAAATAAGTGCAAAGAAGAAAAATGTTCATAAATATCTTTTAGAAAGAGAGAGTAAAGATATTTTAAAAATTTCGAAATTAGGTGTCGAAAAAAGAATAGTCAAAGAGTAAAAATGAAAAGTCGAAAATTATATTAATAAGTGCAAAGAAGAAAAATGTTCATAAATATCTTTTAGAAAGAGAGAGTAAAGATATTTTAAAAATTTCGAAATTAGGTGTCGAAAAAAGAATAGTCAAAGAGTAAAAATGAGAAGTCGAAAATTATATAAATAAGTACAAAGAAGAAAAATGTTCATAAATATCTTTTAGAAAGAGAGAGTAAAGATATTTTAAAAATTTCGAAATTAGGTGTCGAAAAAAGAATAGTCAAAGAGTAAAAATGAAAAGTCGAAAATTATATAAATAAGTGCAAAGAAGAAAAATGTTCATAAATATCTTTTAGAAAGAGAGAGTAAAGATATTTTAAAAATTTCGAAATTAGGTGTCGAAAAAAGAATAATCAAAGAGTAAAAATGAGAAGTCGAAAATTATATAAATAAGTACAAAAAGAAAAATGTTCATAAATATCTTTTAGAAAGAGAGAGTAAAGATATTTTAAAAATTTCGAAATTAGGTGTCGAAAAAAGAATAGTCAAAGAGTAAAAATGAGAAGTCGAAAATTATATAAATAAGTGCAAAAAGAAAAATGTTCATAAATATCTTTTAGAAAGAGAGAGAAAGATATTTTAAAAATTTCGAAATTAGGTGTCGAAAAAAGAATAGTCAAAGAGTAAAAATGAAAAGTCTAAAATTATATTAATAAGTGCAAAGAAGAAAAATGTTCATAAATATCTTTTAGAAAGAGAGAGTAAAGATATTTTAAAAATTTCGAAATTAGGTGTCGAAAAAAGAATAATCAAAGAGTAAAAATGAGAAGTCGAAAATTATATAAAAAAGTATGCAAAATGAAAAATGTTCTTAAATATCTTTTAGAAAGAGAGAGTAAAGATATTTTAAAAATTTCGAAATTAGGTGTCGAAAAAAGAATAGTCAAAGAGTAAAAATGAAAAGTCGAAAATTATATTAATAAGTGCAAAGAAGAAAAATGTTCATAAATATCTTTTAGAAAGAGAGAGTAAAGATATTTTAAAAATTTCGAAATTAGGTGTCGAAAAAAGAATAGTCAAAGAGTAAAAATGAGAAGTCTAAAATTATTAAAAAAAGTATAAAATGAAAAATGTTCATAAATATCTTTTAGAAAGAGAGAGTAAAGATATTTTAAAAATTTCGAAATTAGGTGTCGAAAAAAGAATAGTCAAAGAGTAAAAATGAAAAGTCGAAAATTATATAAATAAGTGCAAAGAAGAAAAAAGTTCATAAATATCTTTTAGAAAGAGAGAGTAAAGATATTTTAAAAATTTCGAAATTAGGTGTCGAAAAAAGAATAATCAAAGAGTAAAAATGAGAAGTCGAAAATTATATAAATAAGTATGCAAAATGAAAAATGTTCATAAATATCTTTTAGAAAGAGAGAGTAAAGATATTTTAAAAATTTCGAAATTAGGTGTCGAAAAAAGAATAGTCAAAGAGTAAAAATGAAAAGTCGAAAATTATATAAATAAGTGCAAAGAAGAAAAATGTTCATAAAATCTTTATCTTTTAGAAAGAGAGAGTAAAGATTTTTAAAATATCTTTACTCTCTCTTTCTAAAAGATATTTATGAACATTTTCTTCTTTGCACTTATTTATATAATTTTCGACTTTTCATTTTACTCTTTGACTATTCTTTTTTCGACACCTAATTTCGAAATTTTTAAAATATCTTTACTCTCTCTTTCTAAAAGATATTTATGAACATTTTTCATTTTCATACTTTTTTTAATAATTTTCGACTTTTCATTTTTACTCTTTGACTATTCTTTTTTCGACACCTAATTTCGAAATTTTTAAAATATCTTTACTCTCTCTTTCTAAAAGATATTTTGAACATTTTTCGTCTTTGCACTTATTAATAAAATTTTCGACTTCTCATTTTTACTCTTTGACTATTCTTTTTTCGACACCTAATTTCGAAATTTTTAAAATATCTTTACTCTCTCTTTCTAAAAGATATTTATGAACATTTTTCTTCTTTGCACTTTTTTTAATAATTTTCGACTTTTCATTTTTACTCTTTGACTATTCTTTTTTCGACACCTAATTTCGAAATTTTTAAAATATCTTTACTCTCTCTTTCTAAAAGATATTTATGAACATTTTTCTTCTTTGCACTTATTAATAAAATTTTCGACTTCTCATTTTTACTCTTTGACTATTCTTTTTTCGACACCTAATTTCGAAATTTTTAAAATATCTTTACTCTCTCTTTCTAAAAGATATTTATGAACATTTTTCGTCTTTGCACTTATTTATATAATTTTAGACTTTTCATTTTTACTATTTGACTATTCTTTTTTCGACACCTAATTTCGAAATTTTTAAAATATCTTTACTCTCTCTTTCTAAAAGATATTTATGAACATTTTTCTTCTTTGTACTTATTTATAAAATTTTCGACTTCTCATTTTTACTCTTTGACTATTCTTTTTTCGACACCTAATTTCGAAATTTTTAAAATATCTTTACTCTCTCTTTCTAAAAGATATTTATGAACATTTTTCTTCTTTGTACTTATTTATATAATTTTCGACTTCTCATTTTTACTCTTTGACTATTCTTTTTTCGACACCTAATTTCGAAATTTTTAAAATATCTTTACTCTCTCTTTCTAAAAGATATTTATGAACATTTTTCTTCTTTGCACTTATTTATATAATTTCGACTTCTCATTTTTACTCTTGACTATTCTTTTTTCGACACCTAATTTCGAAATTTTTAAAATATCTTTACTCTCTCTTTCTAAAAGATATTTATGAACATTTTTCTTCTTTGCACTTATTTATATAATTTTCGACTTCTCATTTTTACTCTTTGACTATTCTTTTTTCGACACCTAATTTCGAAATTTTTAAAATATCTTTACTCTCTCTTTCTAAAAGATATTTATGAACATTTTTCGTCTTTGCACTTATTAATAAAATTTTCGACTTCTCATTTTTACTCTTTGACTATTCTTTTTTCGACACCTAATTTCGAAATTTTTAAAATATCTTTACTCTCTCTTTCTAAAAGATATTTATGAACATTTTTCGTCTTTGCACTTATTTATATAATTTTCGACTTCTCATTTTTACTCTTTGACTATTCTTTTTTCGACACCTAATTTCGAAATTTTTAAATATCTTTACTCTCTCTTTCTAAAAGATATTTATGAACATTTTTCTTCTTTGCACTTTTTTTAATAATTTTCGACTTTTCATTTTTACTCTTTGACTATTCTTTTTTCGACACCTAATTTCGAAATTTTTAAAATATCTTTACTCTCTCTTTCTAAAAGATATTTATGAACATTTTTCTTCTTTGTACTTATTAATAAAATTTTCGACTTTTCATTTTTACTCTTTGACTATTCTTTTTTCGACACCTAATTTCGAAATTTTTAAAATATCTTTACTCTCTCTTTCTAAAAGATATTTATGAACATTTTTCTTCTTTGTACTTATTTATATAATTTTCGACTTCTCATTTTTACTCTTTGACTATTCTTTTTTCGACACCTAATTTCGAAATTTTTAAAATATCTTTACTCTCTCTTTCTAAAAGATATTTATGAACATTTTTCGTCTTTGCACTTATTTATATAATTTTCGACTTCTCATTTTTACTCTTTGACTATTCTTTTTTCGACACCTAATTTCGAAATTTTTAAAATATCTTTACTCTCTCTTTCTAAAAGATATTTATGAACATTTTTCATTTTCATACTTTTTTTAATAATTTTCGACTTCTCATTTTTACTCTTTGACTATTCTTTTTTCGACACCTAATTTCGAAATTTTTAAAATATCTTTACTCTCTCTTTCTAAAAGATATTTATGAACATTTTTCTTCTTTGTACTTATTTATATAATTTTTCGACTTCTCATTTTTTACTCTTTGACTATTCTTTTTTCGACACCTAATTTCGAAATTTTTAAAATATCTTTACTCTCTCTTTCTAAAAGATATTTATGAACATTTTTCGTCTTTGTACTTATTTATATAATTTTCGACTTCTCATTTTTACTCTTTGACTATTCTTTTTCGACACCTAATTTCGAAATTTTTAAAATATCTTTACTCTCTCTTTCTAAAAGATATTTATGAACATTTTTCGTCTTTGCACTTTTTTTAATAATTTTCGACTTCTCATTTTTACTCTTTGACTATTCTTTTTTCGACACCTAATTTCGAAATTTTTAAAATATCTTTACTCTCTCTTTCTAAAAGATATTTATGAACATTTTTCTTCTTTGTACTTATTTATATAATTTTCGACTTCTCATTTTTACTCTTTGACTATTCTTTTTTCGACACCTAATTTCGAAATTTTTAAAATATCTTTACTCTCTCTTTCTAAAAGATATTTATGAACATTTTTCTTCTTTGCACTTATTTATATAATTTTCGACTTCTCATTTTTACTCTTTGACTATTCTTTTTTCGACACCTAATTTCGAAATTTTAAAATATCTTTACTCTCTCTTTCTAAAAGATATTTATGAACATTTTTCATTTTCATACTTTTTTAATAATTTTCGACTTCTCATTTTTACTCTTTGACTATTCTTTTTCGACACCTAATTTCGAAATTTTTAAAATATCTTTACTCTCTCTTTCTAAAAGATATTTATGAACATTTTTCTTCTTTGCACTTTTTTTAATAATTTTCGACTTTCATTTTACTCTTTGACTATTCTTTTTTCGACACCTAATTTCGAAATTTTAAAATATCTTTACTCTCTCTTTCTAAAAGATATTTATGAACATTTTTCTTCTTTGTACTTATTTATATAATTTTCGACTTCTCATTTTTACTCTTTGACTATTCTTTTTCGACACCTAATTTCGAAATTTTTAAAATATCTTTACTCTCTCTTTCTAAAAGATATTTATGAACATTTTTCGTCTTTGTACTTATTTATATAATTTTCGACTTCTCATTTTTACTCTTTGACTATTCTTTTTTCGACACCTAATTTCGAAATTTTTAAAATATCTTTACTCTCTCTTTCTAAAAGATATTTATGAACATTTTTCTTCTTTGCACTTTTTTTAATAATTTTCGACTTTTCATTTTACTCTTTGACTATTCTTTTTTCGACACCTAATTTCGAAATTTTAAAATATCTTTACTCTCTCTTTCTAAAAGATATTTATGAACATTTTTCTTCTTTGTACTTATTTATATAATTTTCGACTTCTCATTTTTACTCTTTGACTATTCTTTTTTCGACACCTAATTTCGAAATTTTTAAAATATCTTTACTCTCTCTTTCTAAAAGATATTTATGAACATTTTTCTTCTTTGCACTTATTTATATAATTTTCGACTTCTCATTTTTACTCTTTGACTATTCTTTTTCGACACCTAATTTCGAAATTTTTAAAATATCTTTACTCTCTCTTTCTAAAAGATATTTATGAACATTTTTCGTCTTTGCACTTATTAATAAAATTTTCGACTTCTCATTTTTACTCTTTGACTATTCTTTTTTCGACACCTAATTTCGAAATTTTTAAAATATCTTTACTCTCTCTTTCTAAAAGATATTTATGAACATTTTTCGTCTTTGCACTTATTTATATAATTTTAGACTTTTCATTTTTACTCTTTGACTATTCTTTTTTCGACACCTAATTTCGAAATTTTTAAAATATCTTTACTCTCTCTTTCTAAAAGATATTTATGAACATTTTTCGTCTTTGTACTTATTTATATAATTTTCGACTTCTCATTTTTACTCTTTGACTATTCTTTTTTCGACACCTAATTTCGAAATTTTAAAATATCTTTACTCTCTCTTTCTAAAAGATATTTATGAACATTTTTCATTTTCATACTTTTTTTAATAATTTTCGACTTCTCATTTTTACTCTTTGACTATTCTTTTTTCGACACCTAATTTCGAAATTTTTAAAATATCTTTACTCTCTCTTTCTAAAAGATATTTATGAACATTTTTCTTCTTTGTACTTATTTATATAATTTTCGACTTCTCATTTTTACTCTTTGACTATTCTTTTTTCGACACCTAATTTCGAAATTTTTAAAATATCTTTACTCTCTCTTTCTAAAAGATATTATGAACATTTTTCTTCTTTGCACTTATTTATA
Source organism: Loxodes magnus (assembly GCA_946699065.1). Lineage (NCBI taxonomy): Eukaryota > Ciliophora > Karyorelictea > Loxodida > Loxodidae > Loxodes > Loxodes magnus. The sequence goes on from CAMPDV010005288.1 coordinate 28,850, forward strand.
TAATTTTCGACTTCTCATTTTACTCTTTGACTATTCTTTTTTCGACACCTAATTTCGAAATTTTTAAAATATCTTTACTCTCTCTTTCTAAAAGATATTAATGAACATTTTGCTTCTTTGCACTTATTAATATAATTTTCGACTTTTCATTTTTACTCTTTGACTATTCTTTTTTCGACACCTAATTTCGAAATTTTTAAAATATCTTTACTCTCTCTTTCTAAAAGATATTTATGAACATTTTTCTTCTTTGCACTTATTTATATAATTTTCGACTTCTCATTTTTACTCTTTGACTATTCTTTTTTCGACACCTAATTTCGAAATTTTAAAATATCTTTACTCTCTCTTTCTAAAAGATATTTATGAACATTTTTCTTCTTTGCACTTATTTATATAATTTTCGACTTCTCATTTTTACTCTTTGACTATTCTTTTTTCGACACCTAATTTCGAAATTTTTAAAATATCTTTACTCTCTCTTTCTAAAAGATATTTATGAACATTTTTCTTCTTTGCACTTATTTATATAATTTTCGACTTTTCATTTTTACTCTTTGACTATTCTTTTTTCGACACCTAATTTCGAAATTTTTAAAATATCTTTACTCTCTCTTTCTAAAAGATATTTATGAACATTTTTCTTCTTTGCACTTATTTATATAATTTTCGACTTCTCATTTTTACTCTTTGACTATTCTTTTTTCGACACCTAATTTCGAAATTTTTAAAATATCTTTACTCTCTCTTTCTAAAAGATATTTATGAACATTTTTCGTCTTTGCACTTATTTATATAATTTTCGACTTTTCATTTTTACTCTTTGACTATTCTTTTTTCGACACCTAATTTCGAAATTTTTAAAATATCTTTACTCTCTCTTTCTAAAAGATATTTATGAACATTTTTTCGTCTTTGCACTTATTAATAAAATTTTCGACTTCTCATTTTTACTCTTTGACTATTCTTTTTTCGACACCTAATTTCGAAATTTTTAAAATATCTTTACTCTCTCTTTCTAAAAGATATTTATGAACATTTTTCTTCTTTGCACTTATTTATATAATTTTCGACTTCTCATTTTTACTCTTTGACTATTCTTTTTTCGACACCTAATTTCGAAATTTTTAAAATATCTTTACTCTCTCTTTCTAAAAGATATTAATGAACATTTTTCTTCTTTGCACTTATTAATATAATTTTCGACTTTTCATTTTTACTCTTTGACTATTCTTTTTTCGACACCTAATTTCGAAATTTTTAAAATATCTTTACTCTCTCTTTCTAAAAGATATTTATGAACATTTTTCGTCTTTGCACTTATTTATATAATTTTCGACTTCTCATTTTTACTCTTTGACTATTCTTTTTTCGACACCTAATTTCGAAATTTTTAAAATATCTTTACTCTCTCTTTCTAAAAGATATTTATGAACATTTTTCTTCTTTGCACTTATTTATATAATTTTCGACTTCTCATTTTTACTCTTTGACTATTCTTTTTTCGACACCTAATTTCGAAATTTTAAAATATCTTTACTCTCTCTTTCTAAAAGATATTTATGAACATTTTTCTTCTTTGCACTTATTTATATAATTTTCGACTTTTCATTTTACTCTTTGACTATTCTTTTTTCGACACCTAATTTCGAAATTTTTAAAATATCTTTACTCTCTCTTTCTAAAAGATATTTATGAACATTTTTCGTCTTTGCACTTATTAATAAAATTTTCGACTTCTCATTTTTACTCTTTGACTATTCTTTTTTCGACACCTAATTTCGAAATTTTTAAAATATCTTTACTCTCTCTTTCTAAAAGATATTTATGAACATTTTTCGTCTTTGCACTTATTTATATAATTTTAGACTTTTCATTTTTACTCTTTGACTATTCTTTTTTCGACACCTAATTTCGAATTTTTAAAATATCTTTACTCTCTCTTTCTAAAAGATATTTATGAACATTTTTCGTCTTTGCACTTATTTATATAATTTTCGACTTTTCATTTTTACTCTTTGACTATTCTTTTTTCGACACCTAATTTCGAAATTTTTAAAATATCTTTACTCTCTCTTTCTAAAAGATATTTATGAACATTTTTCGTCTTTGCACTTATTAATAAAATTTTCGACTTTTCATTTTTACTCTTTGACTATTCTTTTTTCGACACCTAATTTCTAAATTTTTAAAATATCTTTACTCTCTCTTTCTAAAGATATTTATGAACATTTTTCGTCTTTGTACTTATTTATATAATTTTCGACTTCTCATTTTTACTCTTTGACTATTCTTTTTTCGACACCTAATTTCGAAATTTTTAAAATATCTTTACTCTCTCTTTCTAAAAGATATTTATGAACATTTTTCGTCTTTGTACTTATTTATATAATTTTCGACTTCTCATTTTTACTCTTTGACTATTCTTTTTTCGACACCTAATTTCGAAATTTTTAAAATATCTTTACTCTCTCTTTCTAAAAGATATTTATGAACATTTTCTTCTTTGCACTTATTTATATAATTTTCGACTTCTCATTTTTACTCTTTGACTATTCTTTTTTCGACACCTAATTTCGAAATTTTTAAAATATCTTTACTCTCTCTTTCTAAAAGATATTTATGAACATTTTTCTTCTTTGCACTTATTTATATAATTTTCGACTTTTCATTTTTACTCTTTGACTATTCTTTTTTCGACACCTAATTTCGAAATTTTTAAAATATCTTTACTCTCTCTTTCTAAAAGATATTTATGAACATTTTTCGTCTTGCACTTATTAATAAAATTTTCGACTTCTCATTTTTACTCTTTGACTATTCTTTTTTCGACACCTAATTTCGAAATTTTTAAAATATCTTTACTCTCTCTTTCTAAAAGATATTTATGAACATTTTTCGTCTTTGCACTTATTTATATAATTTTAGACTTTTCATTTTTACTCTTTGACTATTCTTTTTTCGACACCTAATTTCGAAATTTTAAAATATCTTTACTCTCTCTTTCTAAAAGATATTTATGAACATTTTTCGTCTTTGCACTTATTTATATAATTTTCGACTTTTCATTTTTACTCTTTGACTATTCTTTTTTCGACACCTAATTTCGAAATTTTTAAAATATCTTTACTCTCTCTTTCTAAAAGATATTTATGAACATTTTTCGTCTTTGCACTTATTAATAAAATTTTCGACTTCTCATTTTTACTCTTTGACTATTCTTTTTTCGACACCTAATTTCGAAATTTTTAAAATATCTTTACTCTCTCTTTCTAAAAGATATTTATGAACATTTTTTCGTCTTTGTACTTATTTATATAATTTTCGACTTCTCATTTTTACTCTTTGACTATTCTTTTTTCGACACCTAATTTCTAAATTTTTAAAATATCTTTACTCTCTCTTTCTAAAAGATATTTATGAACATTTTTCGTCTTTGCACTTATTAATAAAATTTTCGACTTCTCATTTTTACTCTTTGACTATTCTTTTTTCGACACCTAATTTCGAAATTTTTAAAATATCTTTACTCTCTCTTTCTAAAAGATATTTATGAACATTTTTCGTCTTTGCACTTATTAATAAAATTTTCGACTTCTCATTTTTACTCTTTGACTATTCTTTTTCGACACCTAATTTCTAAATTTTTTAAAATATCTTTACTCTCTCTTTCTAAAAGATATTTATGAACATTTTTCGTCTTTGCACTTATTAATAAAATTTTCGACTTCTCATTTTTACTCTTTGACTATTCTTTTTTCGACACCTAATTTCGAAATTTTTAAAATATCTTTACTCTCTCTTTCTAAAAGATATTTATGAACATTTTTCTTCTTTGCACTTATTTATATAATTTTCGACTTCTCATTTTTACTCTTTGACTATTCTTTTTTCGACACCTAATTTCGAAATTTTTAAAATATCTTTACTCTCTCTTTCTAAAAGATATTTATGAACATTTTTCGTCTTTGCACTTATTAATAAAATTTTCGACTTCTCATTTTTACTCTTTGACTATTCTTTTTTCGACACCTAATTTCTAAATTTTTAAAATATCTTTACTCTCTCTTTCTAAAAGATATTTATGAACATTTTTCGTCTTTGCACTTATTTATATAATTTTCGACTTCTCATTTTTACTCTTTGACTATTCTTTTTTCGACACCTAATTTCGAAATTTTTAAAATATCTTTACTCTCTCTTTCTAAAAGATATTAATGAACATTTTTCGTCTTTGTACTTATTTATATAATTTTCGACTTCTCATTTTTACTCTTTGACTATTCTTTTTTCGACACCTAATTTCGAAATTTTTAAAATATCTTTACTCTCTCTTTCTAAAAGATATTTATGAACATTTTTCGTCTTTGCACTTATTTATATAATTTTCGACTTCTCATTTTTACTCTTTGACTATTCTTTTTCGACACCTAATTTCGAAATTTTTAAAATATCTTTACTCTCTCTTTCTAAAAGATATTTATGAACATTTTTCGTCTTTGCACTTATTAATAAAATTTTCGACTTCTCATTTTTACTCTTTGACTATTCTTTTTTCGACACCTAATTTCGAAATTTTTAAAATATCTTTACTCTCTCTTTCTAAAAGATATTTATGAACATTTTTCTTCTTTGCACTTATTTATATAATTTTCGACTTCTCATTTTTACTCTTTGACTATTCTTTTTTCGACACCTAATTTCGAAATTTTTAAAATATCTTTACTCTCTCTTTCTAAAAGATATTTATGAACATTTTTCGTTTTTGTACTTATTTATATAATTTTCGACTTCTCATTTTTACTCTTTGACTATTCTTTTTTCGACACCTAATTTCTAAATTTTTAAAATATCTTTACTCTCTCTTTCTAAAAGATATTTATGAACATTTTTCGTCTTTGCACTTATTTATATAATTTTCGACTTCTCATTTTTACTCTTTGACTATTCTTTTTTCGACACCTAATTTCGAAATTTTTAAAATATCTTTACTCTCTCTTTCTAAAAGATATTTATGAACATTTTTCTTCTTTGTACTTATTTATATAATTTTCGACTTCTCATTTTTACTCTTTGACTATTCTTTTTTCGACACCTAATTTCGAAATTTTTAAAATATCTTTACTCTCTCTTTCTAAAAGATATTTATGAACATTTTTCGTCTTTGTACTTATTTATATAATTTTCGACTTCTCATTTTTACTCTTTGACTATTCTTTTTTCGACACCTAATTTCGAAATTTTTAAAATATCTTTACTCTCTCTTTCTAAAAGATATTTATGAACATTTTCGTCTTTGCACTTATTAATGAAATTTTCGACTTCTCATTTTTACTCTTTGACTATTCTTTTTTCGACACCTAATTTCGAAATTTTTAAAATATCTTTACTCTCTCTTTCTAAAAGATATTTATGAACATTTTTCGTCTTTGTACTTATTTATATAATTTTCGACTTCTCATTTTTACTCTTTGACTATTCTTTTTCGACACCTAATTTCGAAATTTTTAAAATATCTTTACTCTCTCTTTCTAAAAGATATTTATGAACATTTTCGTCTTTGCACTTATTTATATAATTTTCGACTTCTCATTTTTACTCTTTGACTATTCTTTTTTCGACACCTAATTTCGAAATTTTTAAAATATCTTTACTCTCTCTTTCTAAAAGATATTTATGAACATTTTTCGTCTTTGCACTTATTTATATAATTTTCGACTTCTCATTTTTACTCTTTGACTATTCTTTTTTCGACACCTAATTTCGAAATTTTTAAAATATCTTTACTCTCTCTTTCTAAAAGATATTAATGAACATTTTTCTTCTTTGTACTTATTTATATAATTTTCGACTTCTCATTTTTACTCTTTGACTATTCTTTTTCGACACCTAATTTCGAAATTTTTAAAATATCTTTACTCTCTCTTTCTAAAAGATATTTATGAACATTTTTCGTCTTTGTACTTATTTATATAATTTTCGACTTCTCATTTTTACTCTTTGACTATTCTTTTTTCGACACCTAATTTCGAAATTTTTAAAATATCTTTACTCTCTCTTTCTAAAAGATATTTACGAACATTTTTCGTCTTTGCACTTATTAATAAAATTTTCGACTTCTCATTTTTACTCTTTGACTATTCTTTTTCGACACCTAATTTCGAAATTTTTAAAATATCTTTACTCTCTCTTTCTAAAAGATATTTATGAACATTTTTCTTCTTTGCACTTATTTATATAATTTTCGACTTTTCATTTTTACTCTTTGACTATTCTTTTTTCGACACCTAATTTCGAAATTTTTAAAATATCTTTACTCTCTCTTTCTAAAAGATATTTATGAACATTTTTCGTCTTTGCACTTATTAATAAAATTTTCGACTTTTCATTTTTACTCTTTGACTATTCTTTTTTCGACACCTAATTTCGAAATTTTTAAAATATCTTTACTCTCTCTTTCTAAAAGATATTTATGAACATTTTTCGTCTTTGCACTTATTTATATAATTTTCGACTTTTCATTTTTACTCTTTGACTATTCTTTTTCGACACCTAATTTCGAAATTTTTAAAATATCTTTACTCTCTCTTTCTAAAAGATATTTAAGAACATTTTTCGTCTTTGCACTTATTAATAAAATTTTCGACTTTTCATTTTTACTCTTTGACTATTCTTTTTCGACACCTAATTTCGAAATTTTTAAAATATCTTTACTCTCTCTTTCTAAAAGATATTTATGAACATTTTTCTTCTTTGCACTTATTTATATAATTTTCGACTTCTCATTTTTACTCTTTGACTATTCTTTTTTCGACACCTAATTTCGAAATTTTTAAAATATCTTTACTCTCTCTTTCTAAAAGATATTTATGAACACTTTTCTTTTCACTTTTTAATATAATTTTCGACTTTTCATTTTTACTCTTTGACTATTCTTTTTTCGACACCTAATTTCGAAATTTTTAAAATATCTTTACTCTCTCTTTCTAAAAGATATTTATGAACATTTTCCTTCTTTCATACTTTTTTATATAATTTTCGACTTCTCATTTTTACTCTTTGACTATTCTTTTTTCGACACCTAATTTCGAAATTTTTAAAATATCTTTACTCTCTCTTTCTAAAAGATATTTATGAACATTTTTCTTCTTTGTACTTTTTTTATAATTTTCGACTTCTCATTTTTACTCTTTGACTATTCTTTTTTCGACACCTAATTTCGAAATTTTTAAAATATCTTTACTCTCTCTTTCTAAAAGATATTTATGAACATTTTTCTTCTTTGTACTTTTTATATAATTTTCGACTTTTCATTTTTACTCTTTGACTATTCTTTTTTCGACACCTAATTTCGAAATTTTTAAAATATCTTTACTCTCTCTTTCTAAAAGATATTTATGAACATTTACTTCTTTGCACTTATTTATATAATTTTCGACTTTTCATTTTTACTCTTTGACTATTCTTTTTTCGACACCTAATTTCGAAATTTTTAAAATATCTTTACTCTCTCTTTCTAAAAGATATTTATGAACATTTTCTTCTTTGTACTTTTTTTAATAATTTTAGA